>JBCHJU010062940.1:0-11282 GCA_039654505.1 Plocamopherus imperialis | reverse complement strand
GGGGGAGATTGCGTGGAAACTTTTAAAAATATGTTTCCAACATGAGAAGTGGTCTATTTTTAATGTGGTTTCATTTTTTGCCTCTACTTGTAAAGCAGTTGTTTAGAGTGGTGATGTTTTGTTTTGGTTTGTTTTGATTTGCTTTCGATGGAGGTTTTTTTTTCTTTGGGATGGTTTGTTTGTTTCTTATTGGCGTGGGATGGTTTGTTTGTTTCTTATTGGCGTTGCTTTTTCTTTACGTTTGTTTTGCTTTGGGTTTTTTTTTTTCAGGGATTTTTGTTCTTGTTGATTTCTTTAGAGGGTAGAGGGGATGAGGAGGCAGAAAGGTTTTTTTTTTTGTCTCTTTTGAGTGTGCCAGTTTGTAGACCTATGTGATTTATGTTTGGCGATTCAACGATCAGTGGAGTTTTAAACTTCATTAACAGTTCACTGGTCGGTCCATCAGGGCACAAATACACATTTTTTACCAGTCTGTACTCTTTTCTCGAATCAAAAAGGAGTGACAATTTTCAAAACCTAAGAGGAAATACTTTGACAAACATTAATGAGGGATGAAAGTGAAAATGTGCCATATACATAGCTACATTTATACATGACCTTCCCAAATGCAGAAAAGTAGAGGTAAAGGTGGGAAGACCTAATTAATTAGTGTGCATTCTTCAGATAGAGGAAACAAGGATACAGGAAACAAATCAAAGATGACTAGGATTGCATAAACATAACGAAAGAGAATGCATACCTTAAGTTGATATACATAGACAAGAAGTGAATATAAACAACAGAAAAAAGAGAAACTGACATCGAAATACCCAAGGTATCCATGAAAGCACCATAGAAATATTATCATTGTAAATTGTAAAGTTCAAATCAGCAGTTTGCAATCAATTCAAAGACATGTTTCAATGAATTATTTAATTCTACTAAACAATAACAAAGTAGTTTATTTTATGTGGTACAATGGCAACTGTAAACAGACAGACAGCCTCAGTTCCACCAATGCCAAACACAATTTTCCTAATGAAAAAGAAGGCACTCATATTTTTTAAATCTCCAAAATCAAATCTTCTTATTGTGGTTGGTCAAAGTGCGCCCAACCCTTCTACTACTACATATAACTACTACACACAGGAATCCTGTTGTGGCAGTTCAAGATATAAAAAAAACAACATATCTTCCAAATGTAGTGAAACAAACAACGAATCCTCATACTTTTAAGGAAAAAATCTAGTCTCAATTCCTCTTATCCCAGAACCAATTTTTTTCTTATTAAGTAATAGCAAGACAGTCACAGAGACAGTCACAGCTCCTCCAGAAAAAAACAACAAATCTTTCTACACATTCATAGTTAAAATAATTTCTTCTTTTGATAACACAAATGTCACCAGTAATCAGACTAACACAAATGCTTGGTCCATCACAGATAGGAATAAAATGCAACATTGAAGACTGATACATCCAAAGCTCACAATCGGGACTGGATGCCTTTCTGTTTCTTCAGGTATTCCACATACGGCTTGACATATTTGAAGATTCCCTCATGGACCTACAAAAGTAAACCATTGTTGTGTCATGAAACTGCATAAAAAGCAACAATAAAAATAACACCAAGAATTAAAGCAATAACAAAACTAAAAATGAGCAGAAATGTGAGATGTTGACTGAAAAGTATCAAACAGAGACTCAATTTCATCTGTGTAAAAAAAAAAAAAATGCAGCAAATATGTAATATTTAACTAATAATACTGCTTTGCATCTTTTAATGTGAGAAAGCTTTTGTAATTTTAATCAGCAATAAGAATTTCCAAAAGAAATTCAAGAAGTAGTTTGCCATTGATTTAAATTGAACTTAAGTTCTAAAATAGTGCATATCCTATCAAACAAGCTCTGCGTATCCTGAGGGTTTCCCCAACACCTCTTTCCATCCAATAACATGCTCAACTCCAATAGAAGCATACAGAGTAGACATGATGCACTAGCAAACTGATAAGATCTTCCCCGGGCTATAGTGCGGCACTCTCTTTACACCTGAGTGGGTTGAAAAAATATGTATAAAGAACTTTCTATAGGAACTCAACATTGCACCCGTCACCAGGATTCAAACCTTGAACCCTATGATTTTAAGCTTGAGTAGCCTACTTACTGACTAGACTACTACACCACACAACAATTTTTTCCTAAACAGAGATACAATTTATGTAATTAACGAACCGTCACAGACCAATTAAATCCGTCCTCAACCGAACATTAGATTGCCCGCTTTAAACTTTCCTTTACTCTAGACTCCAGACACGGTTCAAAACTCATTCTGTGAGGGCTATGATAGTGGAAGGTGTCCTTTTCTTCAGTAACAAATTGAAATTACACATCGGGGGGCGGGGGGTGTTTTCAACCTTGACAAATTTTTATCTTGCCCCGGAGTCCCAAAGTTTTTAGAGTTGTGTATGACCAGAGCAGATACGGGACAGAAATCTGTTTTCTTTATCCATGAAGGATCAATATCAAGGAGTTTTAAATTTCATGTTGCAGCCATGTCAAATATTAAATGTTACGTTGTATTCATTTTAAACTAGCTCAAGATAAGTCATTTGGCACTTTTTTTTCGATAGAAAGAAAAATCCTTGCCTCATTTTCGTTCAGCCTTGAGCTCCTAGCAGTTTCCATCAAGGCTTCGTACACATTCCCGTCATATCGTCCAAGAGCACTGTCAAGAACTTCATCAGGGATATCAAAAGCATCTACCAGGGCCACGGCATTTGGCTTGATGTCACTGAGGAGTTCGTAAAGTCTGGACTGGACCATGTCCAGCTGGGCAGCACTCATAAAACCGTCCTGGTGAAAGACAAAAAAATCCATTATTTTATTCATCAGTCTTCATGAAAACGAACAAAACGGGTGAAGCTACCACAATCACAAAAGAAAAAAAATCCTGAGCTATGTTGAACATTAACCATTACAGTACATTTCATGAAATAAATTTTAAGACAATTTTTTTTTAAGCTTACCATGCATTTGGAAAAGGTTTCAAAAGAAAAAAAATTAAACTTCTTATGGAAGGTGCAAGCAGTGTAATGATAATCAATCATATAAGTTTTAGCAGCATTATGATAAATAATCATTAAATGTAAAAAAGAAAAAAGCGCACACACACACACACACACACACACACAAAAAGCCACTAGAATTTCGATGTATTATGCCTATGACAAAATTATATTTTAGTTTGGTGCTCAATATTTGATACATGTATCATTATATTCATGATATATGGTCTACGGCAGTTTTGAGATAAGTGTTGCCTCCCCATTCAATATTTTTTTTAATATAAACAATAAAACTTAAATTTCTAAATAAAATGAAACTTGACAATTCAATAAAGCTGTTGCAACAACACGTTTTTGTTTTCTCTCTTATACACAAAACATGACCCAACCAAAGAGAGGCAAAAAGACAAATAATCACACAAACAGTCAATTATTCACTTACCTTATCTTCTTGAAAGGAAGAAAAAAATCAACACCAAAACCTACCTTAGCAAATTGGCCAGAATCCTTTGTGATCCCGTGAGCTGCATACAGTTGACATAACTGTGTTAACACTCGGGCAACAGAAGGATCCAACTTGGCATTTTGGACAGACTCAATGAAGCTACGAACGACATATGCATGACAGAATGCCTGTAGGTATAGATGAGAACAAAATGTATATATTAGATATAGTAGCATCCACAGCACGCTTTAAGTTTATACAATGCTTCGAATCATCTCTACACTAATTTTTATAAACAATTACTGATGTAATCTTAACAAAAAGCACTTATGTATCAATACATTTCCAATAAAAAGTATAATGATATACAGCCATAACTCGTCTTGGCAGCCATAATGGTAGGGTTTCAGGGGTGCCTTCTGGCTATGCAAACAAAATAGTCCTTCACTTTGTCAATCCCCTGGAAACATACAAGTGAGGACTCAATTTACAGATCACTTTTCCATAACCATCTTATATATCGTACCAATACATGCTTTATTTATATTAATTTATACATCAATAAAAATTATTTTTATACATGCATAATGTCATACATAGAGAGAAAACGATTTTTGTTCGGAGTTTTTCCCTGAACAATATTAATTGCAAAAAGTATGACTTTTTATGAGTTCATTATATACTCCACATGGCTGCCATGACATGTGAGTAATTTCCATAAAATTAATGTAAGCATATCATTTCATTTATCCATACACCTATCCTGCAATTTAGTCCTATTAGCTAAATAACAAAGGAGTTATTTTTTTTCCTAAAAGTACCCCTATTTGGCAAAGTTTCACTCTGACCCTCAGCAAGATATATTGCACTATACAGGGCCCAGCAACATAAGTGATTAAGAGTTGATTTGGATTAAATTTCTCTTAACCTATATTCAATGAATTTCAACCGAAAAAGGTGACTATACTTTTTTTTTGTGACAATGAGCTGAGAACGGGAAAAAAAAATACGTCTCACCATGGCGGCATCAACAAGAGCTTGAGAAGAATTGTTCCAGGCCTCAGCAGCTTTCATTCCATGTTTGCTCAGTTGTTTCAATCTACTGTTTGCTCCCTGCAGCATGCTGAAGGTCAAAAAAGGCTTGCATGTTAATTTTCACAGCAAATAATAATTCAAAATTTACATGCTCACGAAGGAAAATCATTTGGAATATTTTGACATTATTGTATGGACATGAAGAACTGATGAGAATGAATATTGAATGTCTATTGAATTACATATAAATTGTCTACTATGATAAGGGAACAAGTCAGTTTGTTTGACATACACCAGGTACCAAAGATGATGCCGCTTATGTCTACAAACTTCATTCAACTCATTGTAAACAAAGATAAAGAAACATTAAAAAAAAGAAGCAAACATTCTGATCCCCCAACAATCTCAAATAGGCATTAAGAAGATAGGTGGTAGGCTAGGTGCAATTAGAAGCATACCAAGATAACATTTGCCTACACTAGAAGAGTCCCTTTTTAAAAAATCATTTAATACATCAACTTTAAATCTACTTTCACAAAAAGAATGGCCACACTTTCTAACTTCCGCTTGTTATACAATAAAAACCTACACAGCTGCCCTGTGTTCAAAGGCTGTGACGAGATGTTCCATTTCAAGTTTCTCCGTCAATTTGCTTCTTCCACCTGCTGTGTTGATTAAGAACTTGACACTGGGGGGAAGGGTTTCACCTCTGAGTCCTGCCTCAAAATATTTGTTGATGAATCTGAAAAGCGTTGAGATACAAATAATACTTGGTAATGGCAAAATACAGCATAGTATTATAATGTCAAATGTTTTCTCAAATCTGTTATAGAAAACGATCCATTAGGTAATTTATCTGGAGGATAACATTCATAAATAGACAATATAAACAAAAGCTGAACAAGCCAGAAGGAGAGGGTGCAAGTAAAAGAACCATTCCAAGGCTGTGAAATAAGCAGCCAGTGGTTTAACTCTTTGACTACTTAAAGCCAACATACCAGCATGAGCAAAGTCAATTCTTTGACATCTAAAATCAGATATATCGACATGACCACAATTTAACTCTTTGACTACAATTTTTTCATATATTGGATGAGCATGAATGTGCTCATATTGGATGTATGGGCAAATTGTAGTCAGAGTTATCAATAAATGTCTGTGCTCATGCCGATATATGGGCACACTGCAGTCAAAGAGTTAAGTGGTGCTCAACGTAAACTCTTCATGACACAAATTCATCCGACACACATTGTTACAGGTAAACTCTTCATTATATCAACTCCATGCCAAACACACTCTTTTAAGCAAACTCATAACGCAGCTTCATCCCAAACACACTGTTTTAATGCTTTCAAGTAAACTCTTCATGGCACAGCTTCATCCCAATGCACTTTCACTTCTACCTGGCAGTTTGGAGGGCCATAACTGTGTTTTCCCCTTCGTAGGTACAGGCCGGTACTTCATGGATGTATATCTTGGGAATACCACTGGCCTGCAGGTATCCATGGCCTCCACAAGCAAAGCGGCACTGCTCCACTCCGTGAGCCATCGCCCAGGAGCTGAATGCTTTTAGACCAGAGGAAATTCCATGCAGCTGACAAGCGGAGACAAAGAATGGAAAATGGAGACAAATAATGGAAAATGGAGACAAATGGAACAATAAAAGATGGAGACAATTGATGGAAAATGGAGGCAAATGGTGGAGAATGGAGACAATTGATGGAAAATGGAGGCAATTGATGGAAAATGGAGGCAATTGATGGGAAATGGAGGCAATTGATGGAAAATGGAGACAATTAATGGAAAATGGAGGCAAATGGTGGAAAATGGAGACAACTGATGGAAAATGGAGATATATGATTGAGTATGGAGACAAATCATAAGGTGGAGACAAATGATGGAGAATTGTTGTCCCTTTCTATTCCTATCATGAATCTTTAAGGCTGTCTCTTTCTATATATCTACCTTCACTCCTTAGAGCTTTCCCTGTCTATACCTGGCCTGACTCCTTAGAGCTTTCCCTGTCTATACCTGGCCTGACTCCTTAGAGCTTTCCCTGTCTCCACTTGGCCAGACACATCATCGTCTGACACCCCGACATTATACAGTACACGGCGTTGCCAAGCTTGTATTTTAGTGCAGCACACGCCCTCGGCAAACCACAGCCGTATCATATTACAGCCAGCTACCTGGCTTGGTGTGACGCACCGGCTTCATGTCTGAGCGCATATGGCCTTTGTAGGTGTTAATTAAGACATTTTTTGTGAACTTCCTATTAAAGTAAGACAACTTTGAAACATTTGTTCTTCAAGACTATAGACTCAATTATCATATGGAAAAAATTCGAACACTCTAGCTTTTACTGTTATCTTACAACAGTTGATTGAATTAGTGGAAAATTTACATACTCTTCGATGAGACAGTAATTAAGAAAACAATGCGTAACTTAAAAATCACATTTACAATTCCAATACAGATTTCACCCATCAAACTGGCATATATTGGTGCCCATACTCACAAAATATTAGATCCAGATCAACCTTGGCATGGCAACAAGCGGTTGTTTAATAGCGGCATACAGGGAAAATAGTCACATTGTATTGGGCAGGCCCAGGCCTACGGTACCAAGGCAAATTACTGATACACAATACACGTATCACGGATTTTGGGTTATTCCTCTCACAGTGAGACATTGAATAAACGTCTAGTAATTTAAAAGAAAATTGCTATATACATTTAATTTAAATAGAGCCAAACTATTAGTATAATTATATGCAAAAAAAAATAAAAATCCATAAATTTGTAGGTTATTTGTTGCTTCCTTTTGGTGAGCCCTGTTTGCCTCTGACAACATGCAATAAATGGGACACTTGAAGCAGGTGCGATGTGAGAATGAATTCAAGTTTGTCACTGTTATTTCTTAACCCACAGGCCCTTTTCTCCTGCTTAGCAATGGCCTGATGACTGGCCTCAGTGCCTTGCACACCAAGAAGACCAGGTCAAACCCATATTGTTGAATAAATGGAATGCAGTAGCGCTCAAGGATGTGTTACTTGGGGATGGTTTTGTTGGGAAACCCAGTCCTATATATGCCTATGTATCGATTAATAGCCATGTGTGAGTCTTGTAGATTCTGTTGACCGATTGTATGTATACTCTATGTGAAACTGCCATGTGCACTACACTAAGGCTACGATTATGAGCCTCAAAGACGCATTTCAATTGATGGGCCTCCTCCATCAAACTAGTGTTACTTGTACACGCCAAGGTCTGATCAATGATAGCCGTTGTTAGACTTTGGAAGACACCCGTTTTCATACATTTATGACAGTGATTGCCTACCAAAGCTCTGCTATGATAGGCCTGAGGGACAGTCTTGTGCTTGAACATTACCTTTTCTATGGCATGTGCAATTATGCCTGATCTTTTAGTCAGGTCTATGTGTGGTACATTTGTTAGTGCATCTTCGGCATCATCTTGTCCTCTCTATCTATATATGAAATATATATATATGTTTGGGATCGTCGTGTGAGCAACCTGCAATGTCCATCATGGCCATGGGTTGAGAGGGGTAGACAGGGACTGGCCATAGGGCTTCGTGGTGAGTACTGACACCATAATATGAAGGTTGCGAGGGCAGTCCGGTCGAATCAAAGGGTGGTTGGGAGATGGAAGGTTGGATGATGGGGGTCAGTGTCCTGGCTCTCTCCATCATCACTGCCTTCGTTAACACAGTGTAGGCCTTGTAGGCCTGATACAGCCCCCTTTGACTTGACTATAAGCGTTGTACAGACGGCATTGGGCCACCGTAAGGGTCGCATCAAATGGAACCCACAAATGCTGGGCTTTCTCTGCAGTGCCTCTGGCATTATGAAGCGACTTTTGCCTGCTTCTTCTTCTTATGTTGGATATGGTCCTAACACACTTCACACATATAAGTTTTGAATGTCTTTCACTGTTATCAGTCTGCACCGTAATCCCAAAGCAGAGAAGAATGTCAGTTGCGAACGCTATACAGAATGCCGCTTTTGAGCAGTTTTTTCTGTTTTTGTGTATTACCCTGTTTAACACAAACGGCACAGTTCATTCAAAGCATGATTGTGGAGATGAGCAGTATGCTCCATAGTAACTAGAATCTAAAGTAAAACACAATAAACATTCATTAGTTATAGTCATAACACGGGTTCGGCAATTTGAAATAAGCGTAGAATCGTAAAGATAATTGATATGGATATGCTATTTGCCATAGTAACGGCCTAACATTTACCTGTCACACTGGAATTCAATTCGTACGAAAAGCGCATGTGGTTTATGAGATATTACTTATTTAATTTATTGTGGAACAATGAAAACACATGAAATTACGCTGTCTTTTCCACGCACTATAGAATTGGTCCTAGAAATCACAGAGAATCTGTGTTTTCACTCAAAAATAGGCTGGAAATGAAGCTTGCTTGGCAATGGTGTATCAAAGAATGATATGAAACCTAAAGTTTGGTATTTGTCGCTTAAGTTGACTAATTTTGTTCCGTAAGCGCGATTTTCCTGGATAGGCGGGGAATCCCTGTTCGTCAGGACTTGCGGTTATGGGGTCGGGTTACCGCTAGACCACTTCAAAGGCGCGACAAAGCCTTTGTCGGGCCCGCTAAACTACCTACTTTTGGCCTGTTCTCGTACGCCGTGAGTAGAACAGGAAAGTAACACACTCAGAAATAGCCAGTAAAATCTAAATCCGTTTTTTCCCCTTGAGTCAACAAAAAATAGCATGAAAGTTGTGTGCATGAAAAAAGAAATCAACTGGGAAATAGTGAGTATTTTCTACATCAGGCTGAAACTACGGAGGGTAAAACTAAAAAAGTCTAGGAAACGTATTACCTAATGAATAGTCCATGGTATCAGATTAATTTTACGTGATCTCAGAAGCGCACTTGCACACATCAAACATGAACACACATAGTGTATACAAACACAAATGAACACACAAAATTGAACATTTTTCTTCTACTTCAAGTAACCGGGAAGCCATTCATGACTATATTTTAGGCTGCTCGGGAATAGTGGGAACTGGGAAACAGTGAGTAATTAGGGTTGGACCCATCGACCTTGTTATTTCCAAGTTCTACTGTACTCACGACAGGCAACTCTTGGAAATTTCCTTTCTCTATCTGGCCTGACACCTCATTATACAGGCTAAAAGAGCGTCTGCCGGAAAATGTCAGGGCAAAAGCTGTGGCCATCTGTACAAACACTTTGTATTGCTGAGTCTGAAACTCTAGCACTGGCACTTCTCCCATTCTGTAGAGGTGGTAGCCAAAAGACAACAAACATTACAGGTAGAGGGATAAACGTGAGCGATAAAGAATTTGAATATGGAAAAACAATGATTAATTATAGGGATAAATGTGAGTGATATACAATTTCAAATTAAAGCAATGAAGATTTACATACAGGAAATACAGGAAGATTTATATACATGAGAAATAAAGAAATTGCAAGAAGTGACTTAGACTTTGCATAGGGAAATATGTGAGTAACAAAGTGACAAAGAGTTTCAAATTTTAAAAAACAAAGAAGATTATAAAGCGAAAAACAGGAGTGATAATGAATGGAAGTGAATAAGTCAAAGGAAGAAAAAAAAAAAGATTGAAATGTCATACCATTTTTTTAGCTACCATACCCATTTTTTTTTCTAGTTCAATGTAAACAACAACAAAGAAATAAATTGCAAGAAACAAACAAGAAAAAAAAACCCAAAATAATAAATACAGACAATAAATTTCACCAGCCCTTTATCTAACACCACCCCACCCCCCCCCACAAAAACCAAAAAGAAGAAAAGGAAAAGAGGGGGGTGTGGAGAGAATTATACAGGTTCCTTGTTCATATCAAAAGCACCTTTATGAATATTTACCCAGCATTTATCTCTGACTGAATGCGGACAGCACTGTAACGTGTTGCTATGGTGACAACTTTGGCCAGCACTCTTGCCACTCCAACAGAAATTTGTGCCCTTATGAGAGTCATGGCTCCGTAAACAAGTCGATCATTCTTTGGCTTAATGAAGGTTCCATCCTCCAAAACCTGGGTTTACAATAAAGGTACATCAATTCAGTTGTCTAAACTTTAAATAAAACATTAAAACAAATAGAATGCATAAAACGACTAACTTAAGATGTACAAAGCTTAGGCTAAACACCTTAATTATGGATCAATCTACCTTTTAAATTTTTTTTCATTATAAAATCTATTTGATAAGAAACCTATGACAAGAAATGAACCACACAAATAAAGAAACATCACTGAGGGCCAATGATAGGAGAGTGTGCCTTGTTTTCACCACCAAATTGACAAAGAGACAGCTGAACCATCAAGAACTGATGATATTGATGGAGCAAAGCAATAGGTCAGGTTGTTCATATTTGATGAAAGACAAATATTTATTCTTATCTTACACTAACTTGAAGGCTGTCACAAATTCATTACAGTTTATTTAATAGTTTAAATGCCACAATCTTTATCCCCTTATCTTACCCTAACTTGAATGCTGTCACAAGTTCATCATACAAATGTGGTTTATTACTTACTTACTTACTGCCCTTTATTCCTTGTGACATGTAGGGCAGCAACGAAGCCTTTCCACAACTGCCTGTCTTGGGCCTTCTTTCGGATGGTATTCAATGTCTTTTTCCAGTTGTTCATCTCCCCTTCTACTGTTCTGCGCCATGTTATTTTCGGTTTGCCGCGCCTCCTTCTGCCTTCAG
>JBCHJU010062829.1:0-11282 GCA_039654505.1 Plocamopherus imperialis | reverse complement strand
AAAAAAAAAGAGCGGCACAAAACTTTGTAGTATCATTGTTGTAAGATCGCTCACGATTACCAAGGTATCGTAAACCGACTCCTAGGCAAGAAATGACTCAAAATCAAAATGGCTGCCATCGTTGACGAAAGTGCTCCACCTCGGTCCCGAATTTCATGAATTATTAAAGAAACCGCGGACAAATGTGGTTAAAAAGCATTTCAAAGGATGTCAAATATAATACACAAAGGTAGGGAAAACAAATAAACGTTCTCTGCGTTCAAATTTTATAAGCCATATCGAGGAAGCTACGGAAGGACTCCTTAAAATTCGCTTTTTGTTTGTGATTTGACATGTAATTGTTTAAAAAAAGGCTTTTAAAAATGGCGTCCTGAGAAGTTTCCCATGAGAATCTCCAAATCATAGTCCTTTCTTTCATTGGCCATTCCAATAACCATGGTTCAACAGGCAAGGTAAACGATTAGAATGCAATTGTATTTTTGGAAAAAAAATGTCAGAGAGAGTTAAAAGGTTACAATCATACATGTAAGGTCATTATATCAGATCTGAAATTTTTTTTAGAATGAACACAATTCAACATCCAGAACAACGAATTCTCCCCACTATTTTCAACATGTCTAATGCTGAAAATAAAGAAATGTACTATTCAAAATCGAAGCTTTTTATACGAAAAATGGGCACACCGTTTCGGCAATCAGAGCACGAAACAGGAAAAGTGCCGCTGCCATTAATTTTACAGATTTTTCTGTGTTGAAAAAAAAAAGAAAGGATAAAACGAAAGTAAACCAAGAGCGTGAATGCTTTGTGATAGTTAAAGCGCTGTACATAATTCTGGAATTGATAATATTTGGCCGTTTACGTCATTTCACACAATGACTGAAAGAAAATCGAAATAGACCCTTTTGAAATGTCCAATTCATTGCATCCTGCAATTAAAAAACAATTCAAAACCATGATCTCTGTCCTCCATGCTAAAATATTAGCGAAAAAGACAGTATAAGATATGCAGGGCATGTTGGATCAATAACCAGAGATATACTGTAGTCATAGTAGCTTCCTAATCGATGCTACATGTTTTTCAGGCAAAACGATATGACGATTCTAGGAGTAGGGTATAGTAATAGTTTTCCCATCTTGTTAATTATCTACTTGGTTGCACTGTCTGTATTTTTTGTTGGCTAGTAGATCTAATTGCATTAATATAATCTAGTACGAGTAAATGGGCAGACAGGCGTTAATGATTTCGTTTTGATGCGTCAGTTGAGTGATATTATCTCAATTCTCTTTAATGCCGTATCGCTGGCTGGTCAAACAGACTTACCTCTTTCGGCTTTGTCTGTGATTTCCTGTGAAGGAATTCACCATCGATTTCTATTTCAAGCGTTTGTCCTTAGAGTGAGATGGTTGAGGCCGTCCAATGTTTTGAGTTGCATCTTGATTTCTTAACTGGAAGAGGCCCAGTTGTCAAAAGTCTACCTCTTAATGTGTCCAGCAGTGCGTTTTGATTATATACCCTATTGTTGAGCTCAAGATACCACATTATAATGCAAGATTGATTTATTATACAATTACATAAGCGCATTCCTTGAGGGAATTAATAAATGTTCTTGTACATGTTGACAATCGACAGATTTTTACAGGTCTGTGTCATCTTAATAACACTGATAATAAACTGTATGCTTTTCATATAAATCTGACTAGCCTACACCTTTTTCCGAGCAAATACCAACCCAGAAAGTTCAATTTCATCACAGAAGCTCCAAATATTATGTCACAATTGTCAAAGACATTCAAAATTCTAAGTTCAAATTCAACACTATGTAAAAACGACCTGAATGTCCACCCAGACTCATCTCAAGCTCAAATTTTAACAATAGCAAAACCAAATTCGACATTGTAAATTATAATGCAACGTGGGTATTCGTCGTGTATGATGAACGGGCAAGGCAATGAGATGGAAGCTAGATCTATTCTTGACTGATTGCAACGTGTCATTGTACATCAGTAATTGAATCTATCATTAGTAACACAATCTGTTGTCTGTTCTTAGCTCGACCTCACTTACCTTCATTCTTAATTCAGTCACTCTTGATCAACCTTAAATTCGTTCAGCTTTGATTGAAAAAGCTTATAAAAGACTGCTTTAGTGACTTAAAGCTGGTCGCCTGTTAGTCGTCCGACATCGAAGCCTCAGCTGTATCTCTGATCTTCCCCCGTGAGGATTGTACGGTTATGCTATATATTAGTTCATGTTCCGTTATGTTACTTATATGGTCGTGGTCGTACAGATATATTTATCGTCAAGTTTCACTTATTCAATTCTCTTATGAATGTTCACAGAGGAATCCCTCATATGTTTGCATTCAATAAAACGATGTTCACTAAAACAGAGGAGTTCTTTATGAGGGGTTCATCCGAAGTGTGTTCTGCGTAGATCTAGTATTTATGACCCCGAGAGAGTACCGTCTATCGTCACTACTAACCCACCAGCTGTGAACCCTCAATTCATCAATATGCCGCCCATCCCGGGCTGTGTTTATGAAATAGACGCTTTGATGCCATTCTGTCTAACTTTGAGGGAAAAGATAGATGTGTTGGTGACACATGTCACTATGATGACAACCTTGAAACACATTGGTGGAGAACTATCGATCTCCTATCTACGTGTGGAACAGCTGGTATCGTCCTTGACTCAGACAAGTTCCAATTTGCACAAAGAGAGGTTGATTGCTCCGGCTTCAGGACAAAATCGCCCACTCTGCCAAGGTACATTGAGGCAATCAAGTTATTCCCCACTCCAAAAATGCAACGGACATCCGCAGCTGGTTTGGGCTTCAATCATCAATCAGGTCGCCAGTTATGCTCAGCTCCGAGGTGCCCTGAAGTTGTTCCGGCCATTCCTTGGTCCCAAATACAAATAATACAAATTCTTCTAGTCTACTGTTCTCAAAAGTGCATTTCAGGAATCTAAGGAAGTAATTGTCAAGGCTATTAGTAGGGGTGTAGAAATCTTTGACACCAAAAAGCCAAGTTGTCTTTCCTCAACTGGTCGAAGGAAGGCATCAGCTATCTACTTTTACAGAAGCATTGAGAATGCAAATCCACTGTGCCAGAACGTTGCTCTGAGGGTTGGAGAATGACCCTTGCAGGATCTCGCTTCCTGAATGGCGCTGAACAACGATAAGCAGCAATAGAAGGGGAAGCCCTGGCAATAGCATGGGGTCTAGAGCAGACCAAGTACTTCACTCAAGGGTGTCGAGACTTACTGGTCCTGAAAAATCACAAACCCTTAAAGAAAATCTTTGGGGATATGACTCTGGACGAGATTTCAAACACTCGGCTCTTCTGTCTAAAGCAGAGAATATTGCCATGATATTTTCGCATTCGGCACATGCCAGAGGTAACTAACAGCGTACTGATGCCATGTTAAGATATCCTTCACCGCATGTTACTGATACCCTGTCCACCGCAGACGTTTCAGAGAGTATGATTGCATCATAAATACGCAGGGATGTGGAAGATATTACTTCCATTTCATGGAATCATTGAGCAACAGAGACCCAAAAGTACAGTATTCTGTCTGCCCTGTTTCAGGTTGTTGGGAGGACCTTCCATTTTGCTTGGCTTTTGAATTGGTAACAGTAGTCCGGCTTTAATCTCGAGTTCTTGGTGTTTCTCGAAAGTACTATTAAATATGTGGGTTATCTTGCTATCTCAAGTTGATGTGCCATATTTTAGTAGCTCAGCACATATTCCATCTTCTCCTGATACCTCGTTGCTGTGTAAAGCATTGAACGCTTCTCTCAATTCTTTTGCACCTATTGGTTCGTTCAGCGCTTTTGGTGTCCCACTGAAATTTGGCATTGATGGTTGGTTTTCGTCGCTAAAATTGCTTTTAAAATGCTCTATTGTTATCTCTAGTATTTCATTGACATCTGCTATTAATTTTCCTTTATTATCCTCTATTTAATTTATAGATTTTCGAATGACTTTGTATTTGGTAGTTTTGTAGCCATGAGCATGCTTCTGTCATTGTTACGTTTATCTGAGTCTTCCCCCATTTTCTCCTGTTCCTTATTCCGTAAGTCAGCGGCTTTTTTGCTTATCTTGCTTATAAGTTTCTTTATAAAAGAAAAGAAGAATAAATAAATAGAACAAGTAAAAGCTCATTATGAACAAACTAACATGGCATAGATCTTAAATCTATGTGTAGATTTACACATCTAGATGTAGTTGAAGTGGATTTAGATCTAGATCTATATCCAGGATAGTTGAAATGATAATTGACGAACTTGTTGCTCTATTATGAGAAATGAATTGAACATGTTGAGTTTAAATCACCTATTTTCATACCTTTTGCTATGTTGAATTTGCGTCGCCTGAGTTGATATTTGATCGGAGAAAGGTGTAAAACCATACCATACAAACAATGTCAAGAGGCTTATTGCTCTTTTCAGGTGAATCGTCCTAAGCGACAGAAAGCCATGGTCAATGTCGGGGTATTTATTATTAGAAATCAAATCATGTCAACCACAAAACCCCTAATCTTTTTTATTCTCATTGTCGTCATGAAGTCGACATGTTCAACCTTACATGAAAAGTTTTCCTATTTCGAAGTATTGAATGCTGAGGATATAAAAGTTCGAGTGAAAAGAAATGCGTTTGGAAAGATGAGCAAGAAAAGGCTGGCTTTTAATGCCTTTGACCGGACGTTCGAACTCCATCTAAGGCCGGGCTCTCCAGTCTTGACTGATGACTTTCAGGTGGACGCGGTGCATGAGAATGGCTCCGAGACGGTTGTGGATTTGAACATGGACGATGTATTTCACGGTAGTTTAGCTCATGACACACAATCGTGGGTTTCTGCTGTGTTTGACCAAGGAACCTGGACAGCAGCTATATTCACGTCCTCTGTCGACTACTTCATCGAACCCCTTCAAAGCCACGACCAAGACGCTGCAAAAGAGTCGATGGTCATTTACCGGCACTTTGACGTTCGACGTCTAAACAGGACAGCGCAAGGTGAAGACCGCGATGGAACGCATTTCTGTGGGGTAGACCGACCGGATTTCCCCAATATCCTTTTCGATGAACGCGGACATGTGGTTTACGAGAGCCATACCCAAAAAGCAAATGACGAAAGTAAAGTAAGACAAAAAGATGGAGGAAGTGGAGAGCGGATATTAAACCGAAAAACTAGAGCCTCCGAAACGTACAGAGCGTGTGATGTCATCGCGTTGGCAGACTATAGATTCTTCACCGGCATGCCCAGGAGGAACGCGTACGCTGCCGCTAAATTTCTGGTAAACATTTACGGAGTGGTAGATCACATTTTCAGGAAGACTAAATTTGAAAATTTCACAGACGTTCGTGTTTTACTGGGTAAAATAAAGCTGTTCACGTCTGAACGGAGCAAAAGCTACATAAGCCAACACCTTCTCATGACACGTGAATTTGTTTCCGACATTGAGCTCCTGACAAGCATGGGCAATATTATGCTCCTGAACCGGTACTGTCTGTCACACTTGACAACCCAAAGAGTCTTCAATGGAGTTCTTGGAGTGGCTAGCCGAGCCAGTTCAGACTATGGGAACGATTGGTCCAACGGTTTATGCGGCAGTACTCCGTCCATGGCCAGAAATGTGGGTCTCAGCACGGTCGTAGACAGGGGCTACAGATACCTGCCTTTTATGGTAAGCCCGTAATGCATTCACGTCTTTTCTTAAGCGTATAAACTCCATCAATAGTCTTGAGCCACTGGTACTCCCCCACCCCCTTTAAGGATCTTATATGGTTGTTTTTTGCTAAGACTTGGAAGTTGGGGTAAAGCTGTTTAAAAAAGATAATTTTAAGCGTTGCTTTTTCAGTGTCGTTTTTAAGTTTTACATCCATTGGCACTGTTAAACGTATTATACCATAACATGTGAAATATCAAAGCTCAAATTGGAGTTTATATACGACAGTAGACGTAAAAGTGTGTAGCGCTAGAAAAAATGCACGTGATGACCTTTCAAGGCCCATAACCCTTCAACGTGCAACTTTTTTTGTGCAAACGTTTTTGTCTGTTTGGGGAGGGAAGTTTATCAACAAGTAGATTTCAGAATTAGGGAAGGAGTTGAAAATGTCGCTTTTTCAACAGTTTTACATCAACTGATTGTATTATACCGATTGTATCCTGTCATATTACATATCAAATTAAAGGCAATTTTATTCTGAATTTTTTGAGCGATTATAAGTCCCAAGTTGGATTTTTTTATATGGGCTGAAAAAATGCACTTGATGACCTTTCAAGGGCCATACCTCTTTAAAATACAACTCTTTTCGTGCGAACTTTATTTTCTAAGGTCTTCACACGATTCACCGACAAATAAACTCAGTTTCATGAAATCCCTTGGGAAGTGGCAGGTAGGGGGTTATCGACAAAAAGTCCCGGACTAACAAGAGATCATGTAATACTATGAGTAGTATGAGTCCGACTAAAATGCTTAATAGTAGAATTGGGATGGGGTCAAAGAAAATTTTTTATAAAAAGAATACGGTCTAGAGAAAAACTAGTTCTAAACCTGATTCCATTGCTTGATTATTCAAAGAAAATTACATTTTGGAATTTCAAAATAAAAATTTTAGCCTAAAATTATGTTTTTAAACTGTTTTACATTATTTGCTTGCGTTATCGTGATTGTATCATGCCATATGACATATGAAATTAAAGGCAATATTTTTCTGACGATTTTGAGCTATTACAAGCCTAAATTGAAATTTACATAAAGATGGGAGAGGCAAAAACATGTCAGGATGGAAAAAATTGCACTTGATGACTTTTCAAGGGCTATACCACTTCAACGTGCAACTTTATTGTGTAAGCTTTTTTGTTGTTGTTGCATTGCTCACATTACTTAGTCATAGAAAACACAACAATTTAAAAAAAATCTAGGGAAAGGGAGATCGAGTGGGTACCTATGGGGGTGGGGTCAGAGAAAAATGTGTATAACATAAAATATACGGTCTAGGGAAAAAGAGTTGTAACATCTGGAAGCTATATAATAGGTTCAGCTTTTAAATTCACGCATCATCAATTCGTCGGCTGTTTTATTTCAAGAAAATTATTTTTTTTTTAAAAAAAAAAGAAAAAAAAAAAAAAGAAATTTGTAATTTTCTTAAGTACAGTAGGTTTGTTACCATCGCATTGTGGCTTGAAAAAGAATTGTTTGCTCTACAGAATTTTGTTCCAAAAGAACACGAATCTCACTCTCTAAAAAATTTGGTTTTCTTGGCCTCTTCACTTCCTTTGCCATCTTGTCTATAGATCTAGATCTAGATCTACTCTAAACAACGCACTGGAGCCACGGATATATTGGAGTGGCAATTGTCTTGTTGCGGTCAAACACGATTTCCCCATAATCTAAACATAGAACAATTCACTATGCGCTGTTAGTTAAACGGAGCCGTTTAGTGCTTCGTGCATACCAAAAGTGGATAAAACTTATAAAAGATAAACGCGCGTAATGAGCGTACAGCTAACCGCAGTTAGGAAGTAAACACTTATAATAGACATACGTTTTTCCATGCATATCAGCCCTGACTAACAGGAGAATAGCAGTGTATGAGTAAACTATGAGACAAAAAGTACTGAAAATTTACACATTGAAGGAGCAGTCCTATTTTTCATGGCATACCAAATTTCACAAGAATCCATTGTGTGGATTTTAAATAATCCGCTTTTAATTAAGAGTGGTTTGAAAAATTAATCTCGAAATAAAATTTGGCACATGTTCTTACTGTTTGGTGTCATTTCTTGAAGTGACAAGAAAGATAAGGTCACTGTGACGATTTTATCTTCCAGGCTCAAAACCGTGTCGAGTCTCAAACTAGATATAGGCCTAGAATAAAGTGACGAAAAATTATATTTCATATGGTAAAAATATTTATTCCAAACCGTAACCTGGATAATAAACATAATCATCATCATCAAGTTCAGCGTATTTTGTTGACCAGATTCAGAATTTCATGTATGACTCGACACCTTCTAACTTGATTTCGTGCACTAATGACTTCATATAACTTCTCGCTGGGGCAAGGACATTGACCACATATTTAATGGATGCTGCTTCTTCAATCATCCATCAATGCAGAGCACTGAGTTCCAAGTTTTTCAGTTGCATCTATCACCTATGACCTTTGCACGCTTCTCGATAAGCTAGTAGTCCCGTTCTGATAATGTTTACCTTTCTATGATTCTCCTTTAGCTCTTAATTGTTTAGTTTATGTTCTTTTTTCCAGTTGTTAATACATGTATCTGTATCTTCTCTATTTTGACTGTCACTTCCACTTGCTCCCTATTCATTTGTGGTTCCATGTCTTATAGGTCTTTTTCAACTTCTGTTTCAAACTGCTCCTATAGTCAGATCATTTTCATGTAGCACGTGTGAGATCGAACCTTCTTGAGACACTTTTTCATGATCCTTTTGCTGTCCACTGGTTGATCGGAAAGGATAGAAAAGGATGAATGGCAGAGCAGGATGGTATGCTGGAAGTAACATTATTTAAAACCACGAGACAGAATGCGCTCTATAATAAGGGAGAAAGAGGAGGGGAGGGGGCAATAACAACTAAAACTAAATCAGTTTCATGCCGCCTTGTCAAATTGTTATGAACATCACTTAATGGGACGTGCACAAGTTTCATGAGTACCAGACTCCCCGTCAGTTGTTCTGATCGGTGTAGCGGTGAGGCTCTAGAGCTCCAGTATTGTTGCTGTGTGTTTATTATTTTTGACTCTCGCAATGTAACTTGGTATATTACCTGAGTAAGACTGCAAGGGTTTACTTTCTTTTCATGTAATTGCAGTGTTAGTGTTTGACAAATGCAGAAATTCATCAATAGTATTTAAGGACATATCTGTTGAAATTGAACAAGCGAAAAACGGACCCAGAACCAAATTTTTGTCGGATAGCCCACAAGCTCAAATGAGTGAATTAAACACATGGCTGAAAATTGCACCATTTATTGTCAAATTAAAATTTAAGGTTGCGTATACTTATAAGGAAGACGGATATGAAAGGGACAAGGAACAGTCATGCAAATACAAGTACATATACTTGTATAAAAACAAGTACATGTACTAGTATAGTAAATAAAGTAATAATATGATTAAAGTAACAGCAAAATTAAATATGCTTAAATAAAGCAAAGGTTTGGGGAGGAAATGTGAAACTTTCCTTTACAGAAAATCAAAATTATATAAGCAAATGCGAGAAGTGACATTTAGCAAATTCATAAATCTCCTACATAGCCTTATTTGTAATGTAACAACAGGTAAGGTAGGCCTTCACACCCGGCCCAAGCCGCGCATACACCATAATCCAAGGCAGCGGTCGCTGTTACCTAGTTGCTCTATGCGTGCAAGCGCCACGCGCATGGTGCCGCTGCCGCGCCTCTCGAATTTTTTGTCGTCGACAAACGTGATGTATCCTCTATATCAAAGAAAATGAGAAGGCCTTTTCGTAACATTTGTTTAAATGATTGTTTTTGTTTCTGAAGGTAAATAAAAGCGTAACTTACCGATTGGTATTGGTAATACGAAAGAACACGACGAGAAAGGCGGGAAGAGATGATCTGTCCAACCAGCCCTCTGGCGAGCGCATGCACGGATATGGCGTAACTGTTAGACACACCTGTGTCGTAGTTTTTTAGATCACATGGCAATTTTGCGCCAAAAATAATACAATACATTGACCAAATTAATATTATAAATCAAATATGGTCTGCTCTTTAATTGAAGACACCCCCCCCCCCCAAATAAAAACAAACAAACCCAAACCCAACAAAACAGAGAAAAAAAAAGTGAGTTTGACCTAATTTGGCGCTTACACGGTTAGAGTCGGACACCGAACTCCTAAAAAAGTCTAGAATCTAGACACAAAACAAAAGAAAAGACTCAAAAGTTATAATTTTATTATTTTTTGCATGAATAAGACAATGAAATTGAAAATCAACGCTTCGCTCACCACTTTCACTCCCTGCAATTGAAACAGAGGGTCTCACCGGTAGGCTAATTAGTGGTCACCATTTAAAATTAAGTTTTTCAAAGGAATATTGTAGAAGGAACAATATACAAAGAAGAAGGCTTAAAAGACTAAAGGAACATGTTTAATTTGGGAACCGATTTTATTCTCTGGCCAACACTACCGAAATGACCCGACCATGAAAATTTCAATCGGGTCTCCTCGGTAAATCACTACCTTATCTATATAATATCTAAATCTAGATTCTTGATCTAGATCCAGATCTAGATCTTGAGCTAGATACGTCTACAATGCTGACCGAAGCAAAAACAGTTTTATTTTATTTTAGATGTTTGTTTAGTTTTGCCCTTGTGGCTTAAGATCTTTGTTCGATAATACCTGAAGTCGTATTCAACCATTGTGGGTTATGCCTAGGCCTAGGCCTATCTTCTGAAGGGATTGGTAATCCTAAAAATATGGATGGATAACACTTGGGGTTTAACACCTGGGGTTATTGTGAAACAAAAAAGTACCAAAAACAGAACGACAGTAAATATGGAGTTGTAAATATACAAAAACATACAGCAACCAATAGGTAATATATCCAAGAAAATTTGAAGTGTGGGAGTCCTCAATTATATTACATAGTATAGATTACAGAGACTTCCTTTTAACTGGATAGCCAGAACTAATCTAGCTTAGATTTCTATGGAAAACATTTTAAATCTAGAGATCTAGATCTAAATCTAGATCTAGATCTACTTGTAAATCTAGATCTAGAACGTGGGCATCAATGGGTCAACACCATGACGCTTATTAATTTTGTGCCTTTTATTCCATTTTAGGGGACAGTCTACAACCTTCAGTATAATTTTATTTATCATTTTAATTAAACTCCAGAAAGTGAGGCTGAAACATTTGCAAATTAGACGAAAGAAGGGACGCTGCTAGGATTCGAATCAGGGACTACATATGTATATATATACATAAATGCAGAAATATGAAATCAGATGAAATTTTGAAACTTAATATGGCTCGGAAGAAACTATGGCTTAATACAGCTGTACAGAGATGAAAGTATTTTTGCTTTTCGTGAATTTGTTTCCCTTTCTGAGAAGCGTTCAACGAATAATTGACTATTGGTTTTACAGACATATATATTTTCGTGTATGTATGCATAAAATATATGCATAATGACACCTATCATCGTCATCATCATCATCATCATCATCATCATCATCATCATCATCATCATCATCATCATCATCATCATCATCA
>JBCHJU010062718.1:2500-11283 GCA_039654505.1 Plocamopherus imperialis | reverse complement strand
TCTTTCTCTCTGTATCTCTCTCTCTCTCTCTCTCTCTCTCTCTCTCTCTCTCTCTCTCTCTCTCTCTCTCTTTTATTTTATTTTATTTTATTTTATTTATTTATTGGTCTTCTTTCCTTTTTTCCAGCCAATCGTATCGAACCTCTACCCCAGTCAGAAGGCTCTTATCAATGAGGGAATTTGGAAATCATCATAAATTTTAATGTGATCATAGATCAGTGTAGCAAGAATAACAAGAACTGTTTTTATATAATACACTATGTCTCCATGCAAGAATCAGATATCTTAACAAACAAATGTTGTGCTGATCTTCTGGTTCTTGCATGGACCCATGAATATGATATAATGTAAGACTAAATCAGGGATAGCCCTTGGACATTACCGCTTTCTCATTGCTGTAATCTCCTACTCTGCTGCAAATTTGTGAAGTCAAAAGAGTATTCTTGTATCTTTTCATTTTTTTTTTCCCTTGTGGTCTGTAAGAAGAAAACATCATTCCATGACAAGTTTACTCTTATTGCCAATAATTTTAGTTGAAGAAGATTTCTTGTTTTTATTTTAACTTAGGTAATATTACTTCCATAGTTTGGACTGTCTGAGAGCTTTTAACTTAGATAACATTATTTTCATTGTACTCTTTGAGATAGACAAATGTGACCATTGAATGAAATACAGTGTAGCAGGAAATGAATTTTAGAAGGGGATTTTAGATTAAACTAATATAGGAGGGTATTTTGAGTGGAAGGCTTAAAAAGATCTTATACACAATAATGTGCATCATAGACATGAGATCTAGTAGCTTCCAGGCTGTCACAGTTATAAAAAAAAGTATAATCCTGTCTGGTTTAGTAATTTGTTAAATAAGAGGGGACATTACTTGCAAATTGTTCTTATACCTTGTTCGTTCTATAAGCTTTTTTTCTTATTGGTAGGGAGCATTAGCATGATATTTCACATTATTAACATATTAACAGTCATGATCTTTTTTGTTTTAAAATCCTGAGACTCAAAAGATTTCTCTCAATGAACTGAGAATAACTGTTTGCATGATGAAATGAAGATGGATGGATGGATGAAGGAAAGATTGAGTGTGTGGCTGCATGGATGGACAAGGTTCTGCATGATAGTGATGTTTTGATGGACAAATGCCTGTAAATAATTGTGGCGCTGTAAATTATTGAATAAAACAGTTTGTACTGTATCATACAAAACGTTTTTTTGTGTTCTCTTGGTTTTAGTATAATGATAACAAAGTTTATAAAAAGAGAGTCATGATCTAAATGTTACAGTGTGAATGCTGGTTGAATGAAGGTTGATGTTTTTAAACTTTCACTGTCTTCTGTCTGTGTTGATTTAAATAATGAAAGAAAAGATGAGCTCTATCGAATGTAATGTAAAATAAGATAAGTAAGTGACCTTCACAAGTTGAACTTGACTTTTATGAAACTGATGGAGAGAAAAGTAAAAAAAAAAAAAACAAAAAAAAACACTATTAAAATTATTAGCCATTTACATGTAAATGCAAGGTGGAACAATTGATAAAACATCTTTCTTATTGGAGAGGAGACAAACCATGAATATGCTATACATGCTTGCAAATGCTAGACAGACTGATAGAATTACATGTGTAATCAATTTTAAATCAACATGAATATTAGGTCACTTCAAATTAAAACGTACATGTACTTTCCTCTACACTTAAGTATTCTTCACACCTTCTTGTCATTAAATTTAAATGTGTGGCAGTGGAAATAGTCAAGAGTCATTCATTGAATTGGTACTTGATAATACATGTCATATATACATGTACATGTACTATAAGTAGTCTACAGTATCAAAATCGTACTGAGATTGATATAAACGGCATCGCACTTGTACAAACACATATGCGCACACAGGTCTAGTCGCTAAACTTTCCCTCTTTTCCGTTTGATTGTAATTGTCTTCGTCCAGTGCACATCCTCGATATTCTAGCTTAGGTAGCTTTGCATGGCTAATTTTGCTAAGGTTGCTCTGGAATAGCGAGAGCTCAGAAATGGTGAGCAATTAGGGTTGGACCCGTCGAACTCATTTTAGAGTTCTACTATACCAAACCAATCCTCAGATTGAGGCACACAATTCAATTCAGTGAAACGAATGCAGTCAGTTGTTTGACAATGTTTTGCTGTCTCTTTATTTTGATGTATACAATTCCTTTCATTACTGACATCACATTTTTTCTCTTTTTAAGTTTATGAGTACATGTCGGACTCCTTTCCTAACATCTGATTCCAACCAAATTTAATTTAGCATCTATTTAACCAGGTACACAGTGACAATCTGGATCTACCACTACAGGCAATTTTCACTTGTTACAGTTTACATGCAAAAAAGTGCATGATAATTACATTTGCACTGTTGTTTATCAGTTGTCATGGATCATCATGACTAAGACGAGACCAACACTTCATGCACAATACATGTGCATGTATAAAAATACATAAAAACGCGTGTATATAAATATATATGTATAACAAAACTAAAGCATCGCAACGAAAAACAAAACAAAAAAATCCTCCCCATTCCACATAACAATGAACAACCAAAAGCACCCTCCTTAGTCAACCCCTCACCCCTAAGAAAAATCCCAATCAACAATGCTACGATCTGTCTGAAAAACAAAGCAAAAAAAAACAACAAAAGATCCTGGAGAAAAATACCCTTAATCATATTGTCACATCCTGGGGAAAAAAGAATCCTACCATAAAAACAAAAAGCACCCGACCCCCAAAAAAAGACTAAACAAAAATGATACACAAAACAGTAACAAAACCAACCCGAAACATCAAATGAATCATCAAATTAATATTTGTACATGTATTAATATTTCAACATCTCACAAAATCCAAAAACATACATGAGCTGAACTAGTCAAAAGGGCAACGCTTGCATTTACATGTACAATGTTTTAGAATCAATTAAATTATAGTTTACTTTGAGCATAACATTTATCTGCATAGTAAAAAACAAAAAAAAGCCTAGGAATAGAAGCGGATTGAAGTGAATGTATTAATATGATGACAGGATAGCATTGCTGAGTCACATGTCAATTTTCTAATTATTGAATGAAATACAAACCACAAATAAATTGCACCTCACAAGCAAGCAATAGGCTGTAATTGTTGTTACTGACTTAACCTACGGTAAAAATAGTCAATTGACTACACAAATATTCATTAAGTCTTTGACTATTTAAAGCCAATTCAATAGACTATATTGGCATGAGCACCATTCAACTCTTTGACTACAATTTGCCCATCTATCGGGATGAGCACGAATGTGTACAGTTTTTTGTCAATTTTTAGTCAAAAGAGTTAAATCGTGCTTAAGTCGATATATCAGCTATATGAAATGAATGAGTTAAGAATCAACTAGGTCAGAGCTTTAATTTTAAGCAAAGAGCATGACATTGTGGGACCAAATTACGAGTATGCAAAGCAATTAGCATAATTTGTTAGGCCATGAAGGAATAAATTTACTTCACACTACTATTGACTGTTGATCACTCGATCATCACAGGACTCATCTTCCATTCCATAACTTTGTGCCAGTCATTCCAGTCCATCCAATGCAAACACCCACGTAAATTTCATGTAAATGCAGTGTAGCTTGTCCTAAATTCCATTAACTATGCTGGACATGCTAGATATTTTTTGTTTGATTTAAGTTTCATTTTAGTCTTGCTATGAGTACTATGACTAGCACAGCTATACAATGTACATTATAATTATAATAAAACATTGTGCACTAATAATACATGTACATGAACTCAGTTGTATTGTATGGCTAAGAATCAAGAACGCTGAAGACAACCAGGCCTACCATGAAAAGAGAAAGCTTCAGAAAGATGTTCTGGAATAAATGCCTGCAGCACTTTCTCAGAATCATTTGGCCAAAAACCATCTCTAATTAAGGCCTCTGAAAGATCAGAGTTTTGTCTTCCTGGAAACCACTTAGTTTTGCAAGACAGCCCACAGATGAATAAAGTAGAAAGCTTAAGGTGTTCGAAGGAAGGCAGAGAGCCATATTATGGACTGATAATATCAGGAAATGGGCTTTGCGAGCATTGTCTCAGTGCATCAAAAACGCCAGCAACCCTGAAGAGTGGCGGGTCATTGCACATCAACCTCTGTGACAGATGACATCACTGATTATGACAATGAGTGCAGCATATTCTCAGAATCCTATTGTCTAACATTGTCTCACATAAAGTAAAGATCTTCAGAGAAATGGAGTGATGCTTTCCCAGGAAATGATGCTTGGCATGGCTTGGCCATGACTGATACATGCCATGCACATCCACTGGCAGTCAGTAGCCTTTGTTGAACACCTCTGGGCAAAAGCAAGAGAGATCATCCATTGAAAACATTGTGTATGCAAAGTACATGTAGCTGCAGGAAAAGGTCCGCCGGAGGAAATACATGTATTTCCACAGCACAACTGAAGGACCAGGTGGAAAAGCATACATAATTTCTGGCTCAAACATAAGAAAATATCGAGGATTAAGTGCTAATCTACTGTCCTGCTAGCACCTGTCTCTTCTGGATTTAATTTACAAAAAAAAAAAAAAAAAAAAAAAATCTCTTTACTCTTAACACAAATTTCACATGACCTACATGTACATGTAAATGCATAAAAATGAACACTCTCATTCCAGTCCACAATTTTTTTTATCCTTCCTTTAAATCAGAATACAGAATATAAATAGAATTCACTACCTTCATTTTGAAATTTCAACAAAAATTTAAACTATTGAAAATAATATTGACACGTCCATCTTTGAAATCATGGTAAGATCCAACTTTCTAAATACAAGTCATGACAGCACAACTAAAATTTTGATAATACATGTGTTACAACTGACATTCAGCCATTGATCAAGTCATGATCATCAAGGATAATACATGTGTTACAACTGACATTCAGCCATTGATCAAGTCATGATCATCAACACATTCAATACATTTATGTAGATAATTAACAAAATTATCAAATTATTATTTAAAACATTCAAATACATAATACATTTACATTTACTGACTATAGAAAATCTGACATTTAACATCTAATTAGACAAAAACTGAAATTTAGGTTTTTATTTATTTTAAGATACATGTATTCAACAATCAGTACAAAAATTATCAATATTTGAATAAATAAAGAGTTTGATAATACATGTGTTAGACATTTAAATATTGATTAAGAAATACAGTCATTCTTCTACATATATGAACACGTTCACATATTTCATTGTAGGAACATTCAAAGTCATTTTGATAATGGCAGACAATCATCTACTGTATTTTTTGGTCTTGGTGATATCCAATTTAATCATGTTATTTATAAAACTCAACACCAAACATCATTTACATTTACTTCACACTTCACCAAACATGTTTCTCACAAATTCACTCACCTTATGCTAGATCAAACATCAATTAATGATCATAAATATCAGATTCAACATCAAAAAGACAACATTATACATTTAATAATATTTACGATGGTGTTGAATTGTGATCACCTGCTTGATATTTTATGCATATGGATGTTTTATAAATTCTTCAATGCATGTGTACTACTGTTCTCTAGTATTCATGATAGTAGTACATGTAAAAACTATAAACATCAAAAGTTAAAATTATGAATAAAGTACATGTACATGTAATATACAAATGCATTTTTTTCATTAATAATGGCAAATCAATGCTGCCCCTAAAAAGAAGTAAATGTGTATAGTCACTCAAGAATCACTTGAAATTTAAGGCTCATGGTAACATAAATAAATAAAGGAGTGAAAGTTGATAATGTTACAAAATGAAAACTTTTCCTAACATTAAGCAGTGATTGTTAGAGATACAGTATATGAACAATTTTTTATATACCAATCCTGCATTTGTATACATGTGTTATGCTTTGCTTTTTGTGGTCAAAAATGATCCTAAAATACACCTTCATCAGCATGATTGTGTTTCTTATCTTTACAGGCACCTTAATGAACTACATGCAAAAAAAAAGAAAGAAAGAAAAGAAGAAAGGAAATCAACAACACAATGTACCATTATTTTATTTACTTTTTTTTTAAATTTTTTTTATTTATTTTTTTTTTATAATCAATTGAAGGTTCAGAAAATATATCCCTGGCCAGACCATTGCAATGTTTCTAGACTTTATGAAATGACAAAAAAAAAAAAAAAAAAAAAAAAATTAAATGAAAGGAATTTATGTAAATTTATTCTATTAGTTTGACCACTGACTATGTTTTTGGTCCCTTTAGAATATATTTTTCAAAATGAAACAGAATGGTATTTGGAGGGTTGGTACTATATCATGTAAAGTTGTCTAAATTTTTTGAAAGGATGTTCATTTTCATGACTCTCCCTTGTTTTATTTTTAATATCACTTTCTTTTCAGTGAATTTGATGATGACGTTTAACTGATAATTATGATGGAACTCTAATGTGGACTACCGGTAATGTAGAAAAAGCAAATCCTTTAGATACAGATGATTATGAATATCTTAAGATTTGGTGGTGAATAAAAAGATTTAAAAGAACTTGTGCAATTTTGTACAAAATTGAGCTTTGAGAAATATTGGTCTGGGATTTCATGCTTTATTTTATTATTGTCTCCTGTATGTTATTTCTTTGGTCCTTAGATAAAATCCTTGGAAATCTGATGTCATGATTTTATGCAATAAGGCCTTTTTTACTTTCTGATTACCAGTAAGTTCCGTAAGTATAATTAAGAGAAAAAGCCAAGAATATATAGGCCTACTCTCCACAAAAAAAGAAACGAATAGTATATTATTGAACCATCTTCCTTCAAAAGACAAAAGTGAACTGTTCTTCATAAAACAAATTGATGGCATCCAAATAATTGTAAAGTTGCATCAATAATTTATTGTCAATTGACTGAATAACGAGAAAATAAGGAGAATGAGAATGGTTAATTTTTTGACCTTTGAAGGGAGACCGTTTAATAGTATCTATAATGGGGAGTTTTTTGGGGGGAGTATATATTTATTATATTCATTAAGAAATTAGAAGTTAGGCAACTTATGATTCATAAACTTTCTTTTAAGTAAATACTGGGTCAATAAAAGACACTTTATCAAAACACATTGTGATTTATCGGCAAATAAAGTAGTAGTTTTTAAGCAGACATTGCTCTTGTTTAACGTTGCCGCATTCACTGGGATAGTAAAATGGAAAGCTTTTCACACTCGTGCATAATTCAAGACTGATTGAAAATATGGCTTCTCTTATCTCCTCATCCCATTTCAATTGGGGTTATTTTTTTGTTGTTTTTTCTCTTGCAGAGGGAAATCTAATAAATTTCGTATTTTCTCAAAGCAAGAAAATCAGCCCATTGATTTAAATGTACATAATGACGAATGACAAAAACAATAATTTCAATAAGTTAAGGCTAGAAAAGAACATATATACATTCAGTGCATGTATTATATAAAGTATTATTATGTAACCAGTCAAACTCATATACTTGCACCATTACCATATTATCGTCATTGCCAATCACTAACTATGAATCTCCTGGATTACTGTGAAAATCAACAATGGGGTCTGTCTACATCTTCATATTATGATATAAAGATATACACAACAAAAGACTAAATTTAAAATGTCATTTGTTTGAGCGATCCTTAGCAAAATTTTGGATGAATCTTGAAGTTAATCATGTATTAGTTCTTAAGCCCATGCACCAGTCTGCCTTTCGGGGCTGTCATTAAAATATTGATGCACTAAGGCATACCTAATTTCTATTCTTTTGGACTTTTCATGTAATCATTTGAAAGGATATACTATTATAACTGTGACACATGGGGTCTTACCAAAACTGACAAGGAAAAGTTGGACTCATTTTATAGACAAGAACTCAGGAAAGTGCTAGGGCAACGAAAAACCACTGTCACTCCAAATTCTCAAAACAAGATGGCGACTTTTCTGACATATTTTAAGAAGAAGTCCCAATGCCCCAGCAAAGAAGTCCATGGATCTCTATTTTACCAACTCAAATGAAAAGTACAAAGGAAGATCAATCACCACTTTGCCTGTTACCATCAACAACCACCTGAAATGATTCAATGATATGATACAATTCAAGACAAAACCAAACCTTGAGGCACTTCAAGAAATCGCCACAAATAGAAACAAGTGGCGTGTTCTCACTGCCAAAATCGTGAGAAAAGCTGGGAAATGGCAAATCATTCATCATTTTTCAATAAATGTTGTCCACCACAGTGATCAATGGACATTTGTAGCCTTGTAGGCTCTCTTCATCTCTGACATGATTTCCTTCCATATTTTTCAGTTTTGTGCATGAATTGCCTGTTAGGTTTTTTTATAGCAAAGATGACGATATTTTCGAAGGGCAGTGTGTCTCGTAATATTATTATGGTTTTGCCCCTAGCTTTCTTGGGAATTGATGGCAAGCAAATGGCAAAAACGACACTCCAGGTAGTTTGTCATGCTCTTTCATACCATTATTAAATTCAGCCATTATAGACGCATACACACACACAAAAAAAGGAAAAATAAAAACATTAACTCTCAACTTATTTTTCAGCTCATTAACAATTCTTTTACAGTGTGTAAAAGACAAAATGCTAAAGCGAGAGGAAACCACGTTACACATGAAAAATGTGAAATGGAAGAGTCTGGGTCGCCATCCCCTTGCTCTTGTATGTGTCTATGATCAACTCCACTTCCAGCGATGATACCGTA
>JBCHJU010062607.1:0-11285 GCA_039654505.1 Plocamopherus imperialis | reverse complement strand
GTATGTGTCTGGGGATTCTTAGATTTTTAAATTTTCTTGTATTTTTTATTGTTGTTTCTGTTTTTCTGGGTTTTTTTTTTATTGTTTTGTTGTTTTTTGTATGGCTGAGTGCATTACACACTCCTCTTCATTGCCTGCCTTCAGTTGAAAGACAAACCACACCCAAGGTGAAGGTCACAACCTTAGAGAGTACCACCACCACGACCACCACCACAAAGGCTCCCAAATCTGAATGTGAAAAAATACGCCAGACAAACATGATGCTTGGAAGGACCTACGTCCCCAAGTGCATTGACAGTGTCTATGATGCCCTGCAGTGCGCTCACAAGCAAGGAAATTCCGACTGCTGGTGTGCAGACAAGATGGGCAAAAGGATTCATGGGACCCTCATGGAAGCACCCAACATTCCCGACTGCTACAATGGTAATTTGAATCATTTACCCCTTTGAATTGTTTGGTACATCGGAAAACAGGTGAACAATAAGGACATGATCTTAGCGTTCGTGCTTTCTGATCAGTTTTGCTTTGAATTTAAGAATTTGTTGGCTTGATTTATGGAGTGATATTTTTCAGGTAACTTAAGTTCTTATATCAATCATCTTAATTTCCCTAATACATCCTGGTTGTGGAACAAACTCCCAATCAATAAACCCAACCAATATAAAGGAGAGTAGAAGATTTCAAGCAGAAATTTAAATGTGCAACGCTTAATATCAAATTACTAGAATACTGAATTACTTTAAGCGTTTTGATAAGAATGCTCAGCTAACTTAGATTTTCAGTTATTCTGAAGACTAAAGCTTGTAAAATTTTGGTCAAAAGTTTGATGAATGGGTGGCTTATCATCTGTAGCTCAAATACTACAGCTATAACAGCATTGATGAACTCCATAATTATCACACCATGAGATTCAATAATTGAAGATATTTTCCCCCTTGTCTCTTTCAGGAAACAATCTGCCACCTTGCGTGATTGCTTTGGTGACCTCTACCCGTTCGGACCTCATGGGCCGATTCAAACCCCGCTGCACTTCAAAAGGTCTGTACCAACCTGTCCAGTGTTTCGAGAGTGAGTGTTTCTGTGTGGATACAGACACCGGTGAGAAGGACGAATCCACCAGTGTCCAGCTGCCAGCTTCACCCAAATGTGACCGCGGTAAGTTAACAGTAATAGTGATAGTAAAAATGATAATAATAATAAGATAAAAATTTTGTTAAGCACTACGTCTCTCTTTCAACAACCTTTAGGCTCTTTAAACTGGCATGGCACTAAAATGTTCATGATCAAAGCATAATATTACCTATAATAGGAAAGTTTAACAACATAAAAAGCTTTTCTTTCTTATGTTTCTGAGGAAATCATATTTTCCCAAAACACTGGTAATTTTTCCAAACTGGGGGGTACAAAAGAGAAAGTGTTCCTGCGCTAGATTTATTTTTTATGTCTGATAGGTACAGATAATTTTGTTGGGTCTTTCAATGGCCTCATCAAAATTTTTACATCTTGGCCTCTGGTGTTGTTTGAGTATGTTATTCCTCCAACGCACTTACAGTGTCATAGTGTCTTGATACTACCTCATTGTGGAGTTTTTTTTGTTTTTTTTTTTGTTTTTTTTTTTGTTTTTGTTGTTGGGTTTTTTTTTTTGTTTTTTGTTTTTTTTTCTTTTCTTTTTTCTTTTTCCTGGTTCCTTTTCTTGGAAGGGTGCATGTATTGTGCTGAATAATCTTTTCTCAATGAGATGTGGCCCCATGTTACCCAGATTATTGTCTGTTCTGTTCACTAAGTTGCTATACTTTACATACTTGTCCATGAAATATAAATACATCACTTAAACGAAATTAAAGTTATAGCTTAATATTTACAACAGAAAATTGTCAAAATAATCCAGACTGAAGAAAGACAAAAAGGAATTAAGTAGGTCTAGATATGAAACAATTCCAAGTCTGTTTTGAAAGCATGATTGACAGTTTTTCGACTTATTTTGCTCTTATTTTGAAACAATGAAAATGTATATTATTTATAAAATAAATATTTAGATCCAGATTTTTGTCATCATCTGAATACACAAGGTAAAACACCTCTCTTGTGAGTAGAATTTCGGGATTCTGATCAAGTCTGCAATACATTTCGCTACTTTTCTCTTTTTATGGCTTTATATTGAAGTTGCACTAGTCTCACCAAATAATCCAGGGATCACCAAGAATGATATAAGACTGCGTATCAAGGAGACTGATTTGCATGCAGTTGTCCATAATATTTCCCTAATGAAAGGTTTTAATGTCCATTTTTAGGTGAGAAGACTAATGGAGAAGGCGTCCCTGATGTTGAAACCCCTGAAGTTGTTTTAACATTACGTCCAGACCCAACCAGTGACTCCTCTGAGGAAGAGACTGATGTGAGTTTGTTATCGCAAAGTTGTTTCTTGTTTCAGTTTCAGTTTTAGTTCTTCCTTCGATTCCAGCAATCAAATCTATCTAAAGCAGGGTGGATAAATTTTCAAGGCCAATTGAAGGGCAAGCTTAGCGACTCAGATTCAATCTCTGAGTCAATTACTAAGGATGGAAGATCAAACCAGAGGGGTGTATTGTATGGCATGTTTAAAAAAAAATGTTAAAAATTAGGGAAATCATACTCGAAGCTGTGGAAAGAAGCTGATTGTGGTGGCTGGGTCATATAATGTTAAGGAGGGAGGAGACTTGCTAAGGGAGGCTAGTATTTGATTTTAAAATTGAAAGAGAAAAAGCATAAGGATGACCCATGCCGTTGTGAAAAAAGGTAACGGAAGAAGACTGTAAGAGATATCTCTACTGCAAGAAGCAAATGAAAGGAAAAATGTGGGACAGTGCAATATATGCATATCCCATGAAAGTCAACATTACAGAGAGGTAAAGGTTGGCAAAGACTATGCTGAGGGAAAAGAAGACTGCAGTAAGGATGTTTGGGCTGAACCGAATACAGCTTAGACTATAAAATTCACTCTATGTAGACCTGACAAGATTTCAAATTTCAGAATTTTCTGCAACTTTCAGTGCCAGTTTTCAAGTCAAACCCCTAAAATTTTATCAGATTAAAGAAAAAAAAATTGTCAATTTTTCAAGTCTCATCACTGAATGAACTTACTTGCGTATTGTTATCAACATTTTTCAGGTTGATATGACCTCAGAGACAAGTGAAACAAGTGACGTAGGCATTGAAATTCCAGGCTCATCAGATCAAGGTATTTTTAGCCATAAGCCAATGCTCCATTGTATTGAGGTTTTTGTTCTTTTTCTTTTTTTTTTTTTTTCTTTTTTTTTTTTTCTTTTTCTTTTTTTTTTCTTTTCATTTTTTCTTTAATTTTTTCTTTCTTTTTTTTTTCTTTTTTTTTTTTTTTAAACGACACATCTTTACAGGTTCTCAATTTTGTTTTGTGATTACTCTGTTCCATGCCTGTTTTATAGTCTCGCCCATAAAAAGGTCTCATTTCTTCAAGATTCAATTCTCTTCTTTTTAAAAGCGAACACCCAGATAGTTTTGTGAACTTTACTTTGTGAGCTTGTAGTTAATGGTAGCTTTTGAATTTTACCCATCTAATTGTTTGCTAATGGATTTTATCTTTAGTCTAAAAGTCTTAAATTTTAGTTTCAATAGAGAATAAAAGTTTATAAGTTTCCATTTAGTCTCATATTTGTCTAAGAAATACCTACATTTTTATTTCTCAATCCACTTAGATGACAAATTTATCAAGCACAAAGAAGATGAAGATGATGAGCATGAAAATGAGATTGACCTTGGACATGATGACAAGATCAAGACTGACCGGATGCATGATAGAGAACCTAAGATTAAATCAGCCAGTCCAATCATGGCACAACCAGGCCCCTTAGCAGGTAGGCAAACAATGAACCAGTGCATCCCTGATGAATTAGTGCTACATTCATGTGTGTATACTTTATCCATCGTACTTGTATTATGGGTTCCACTCATAGGTGCAGAAGAGTCTTACTTGAGTATTTCTCTAAATTCTCAGCAGGCTATGATATGTGGATAGAATAGTGTACTCTCTTTGGGGAGGACATTGAAGTGAAAAGAGATTTTTTTCCAGGGGTGAATGACAAGTGGAGTGCAGAGAGTAATTCCTGTTGCACAGGGAATTTTCAATGAGCCTTGTTGGTTGGTTGGTTGGTTTTTTGTTTTTTTGTTTTTTACTTAATATTACATCCGTCTGTGGAACCCATTGGCTTACAAATTATCGCTTTTAAAGAAATACAGTTGTTACCGCCTATTAGTCGGGTCCATGGAAAGTGGCAGAAACAGACTATTAGACGGAACAGACTATTGGCCAGAACGGACTATTCACTGGTTGCCAATCAGCTGACCATGGAACACATGTCAGGGGTCAGTTCATTTATCTAAATATCTGGCGTCGAATGTCAACCGGTACATGTGATGTTTAATCAGCGCCTACATAAAAGGGTTCAGAACAGACTACCTGCACAATGGAACGCATGTCAGATTGTTGCGTAAGGCCCAGTCTGGACAACCAGATGCTTTGCATGTGTTCAAAGGGTTGTTAACTGGGATGAGAAAGCGACACGTGATTGGCTAAGACTGCAGGAGTCTAACCATTGGTGATGGACAGTGTGTTTGCTTTGACGTCTTATTACATGTATACACATCACGATGCCTATGCTAAACATTGCGGGGGAGAGAATAAAAGGCCATCCACTCAGGGCCTATTCCACCCTCATAAAATGGGGAAAATGTTGTTGGTAGATCTGCTGTGTCTGGATAGAAAAGGACGATAAGCTGAAACTCAGGATTTCCGAATGGCCTATTAGAAGGGTTATTTATATAGCAAAAACAATGTTTCGTCCAAAAAGCGGACTATTAGGCAGAACAGACTATTAGCCGAAGGACTTATAGGTGGTATCTACTGTATCAACAAAATGGTAACCAAGAAAAAAATGGAGCTCTTTATCTTGTTTTATTTTCATTTTATCTTTTAAGAGTCTTATGTGAATGAAAAGCTTGTCTCAAATTTTCTTTGCTTTTCAATTTCACTTTCACTTTGGTTAAAAACAAACTTATTATCCAAAGCTTACAACTACTGAAGTTTTGTTCAATATAAATATAAACTAAACATTTTGTTTTGTTATTTCAAATAGAATGAGTATTTTTATATTGTTTTGTGTCTACCGTGTGCATGTAAAAATCCCGACTGCATTCTTGTGTAGAGCTTAGGATAGATAACTTTAAAGATCAGTCTAGAAATTCCTTGACATATGCATGCATACTTTTGTCTCCAGTAGTGAAAGAGTTAAAATTTGCTTTCATCTTGATACAATAAGCCTGAACCTTGAAAGGATCATAGATGTCCTTTGTGGCATCCAGGCTCTAGTCTTACTTGTAACAAAAGTTGTTGGGTACTTGGTGCCAAATGTGATGCCTTCTTGGGACTTCATTTTCAGTCGAAAAGAAATTTACAAATGTCTTGTAATGTGAAATTTAAACCGACAAAATTTCTTCTTAAAATGTTTCCCATATCATCTGTATATGTTCAAATTTTCCTCCATTTTTCATTTCCAGGAATCATCGGTGGCTCTGTGGTGATTGCTTTGTGTCTAGTGCTGCTTATCATGTTCATTATTTACCGCATGCGCAAAAAGGATGAAGGAAGCTACCCACTGGACGAGCCACGCAAACCCCCAAAATATCCTTACAAACGAGCGCCAGAGAGAGAATATTATGCATAGATTCTTTTACTTCTATTGTGATGCATAGTTTAGGTGAACAAACTGAAAGAGTTTCAATTTTCGCTTGGCAATTTTCAAATTGACGAAATTCATGTTAGGCAAAAGGGACAGTGAGTGAGATAAGGCAAAAATTTAACTTGGATGAGCCTTGTCTTATTTTTCCAATGAAGTGATATGGAGACTACACAGTTACCTTACAGAATGGATGGTTTTTAGCATAATGCACAAATAATTTTTTTTTTTTTTCGGAAACCCACAAAAATTAGAAATTTCAAAAAGAATTCTGAAAAGGGAAAATTAGTAGCCGCTGATGTCTTTTGCATTTTGTAATTTAAATTTCGCCAGTAAAAGACACATCTGCAGATGTGTTCATAATATTCTCAAGAAATTGCAGGAAAAAAATACTGCCAAGGACAAAATTTTGACAATGTTTTTCTGTACCAAAGGCATTTTAAGAGTTTGTTTGTTTTTTGGGGTTTTTTTTATTATATTTTTATGTTTTTTCACATGTACTGTATAGAATAATTATGCAAGATGAATACAGGAAGAGGCAATTTTCATCATTCTGTCCGCTACATTCTTTTCCTTCCTCTCATTGTGAGAACCCTCTACTTCATTTATACTGCACAATAGCAAAAATCATAAGACTACACACTGCCACTTTAAAAAAAAAATATGAAAAAATGAAAAAAGTGTTGAGAAACATGAAGAGAGTGCAGTATTTATGTTCATTTGAAATGTCACCCACCCTCGGGTATCAACAGTGGTAACTGGTGCGGCATGTTTAACAAAGACGCGGGTCCGCATTCTGACTCTCAATAAGGAGAAAATCACTCACTCATACACATCTATCCGGCTCAACTAAATCCATATTGTAACCAGGTGCCTTGTCTTCATTCAATATGCCACTGCTGGGAGGTGCCAAGAGCTGCTACGGGTGTCTAAGAGACACACTCAACATTGACGACATGAATCGCCCCATTTTCTTTCCATGGAGTACAGCTTTTTAAATTTGAAATCAAGTTCTTTTATCATGTTGTCAGCAAAAAGCTGTTCTTTTTGGCTCCTTCAAAGAAACTTTGTAACTGGGTTTGTTTTCTCATTGGTGTTTTGTTTTGTTTTTTGTACAAGAGAATGGGAAAATTTTGAATGGTTACTCTTTTTTTTTTTTTCATTTAATTATTCATCCGTTTTTCTTTTTTTTAACACCTGTTGATTAGATTTAAAAGTGAAGATGAATGGCAAAGACACATAATTGTTTATTTTGAATCTTTCTTTCTCTTTGGATGCTTAGAAGATTTGCTTTTCATAGCACACAACTTTGACATTGTTTTCCAATGAGCCATCTTAAGTTGGTTTGGTTTTCCATGTACAAAAATGATTCTGTTACCATATTGAATTTGGAAACTTCCTTCTATAAATGCTTTTCCATGGTTGTAATAAGTTGTATGTTCTATAACACCGAATAGTTAATTGATATTTCACATACAATGGCATTTTTTCTCTCTCTCTTTTTTATATTTTTTCCAAGCACCTGACACATCAAAGATATTTGGAGGCTTTTTTGTTATGTTAGGATTTCAATTGGAGTTCGTCTTTATTAATGACATTTAAAATTGAGTGATGCATCTCTCCAGTTCTTCTGATACTATATGTGCGTTTTTTAGTTGGTTTGGGTTGGGGTTTGTTTTGTTTTATTTGTTTTATTATTTGAGGGGGGGAGGGGTGTTTTGTTTGCCTGTGGGTGATTTTCAAACAAAATTAGAACGAAATTGACAAAACATTTCTCATTGGCAAAAAAAAAAACAAATCATGTGATTTGTTTGCAACATCTCTTTTTTGCCATTTTCTATGAAGACCATGGATTCCATCAATTGAATATTTCTTGTCAAAAGAAGCAAAATTTTCTAATCTCCTTTTTTTTAATCAACGTTAATTATTTGCTATCTTTCTTTCTTTCTTTCTTTCTTTTTTTTTTTTTTGTAAAGATCACAACATTCAAATTAAAGCCTAAACAATGAAAATTGTAATTTATTTGTCGCAAATGTAATATCAATTTTGGAGTCTGCTTCAGGTTATATTTTAGTTCAATTATTTTATTTACACACACATATATATATATATAATATATATTCACATAATTGCTTCAATGACTGAAATGTTTAGGAGGCCTCACTGTTCTGTTCTATATTCTCTATTAGTCATTTGGCCTATATGGCTGTGTACTTAGAAATCATGTGGATCACATCACACACCGCTTCCCACCTACTTATGACTTGGGCATTTGCCACACACCTTGTGGTGGTGGAATTTTTTTTTTTTTTTTTTTTTTTTTTTTTCTTTTTGGGTGTTGGAAAAGTTGAGGGGTATAGGTTTAATAGGGTGTAAAATATTCTTTTTTTATTGCACTTCAACATTATTAAAGTTAATTCTAAACCCTATAAAGGAGAGCCTGTCAGAGAAAATGTAAAAATGTTTTGATTTTGTTTTTGAGTAATAAAAATAAGCATACCATCATTTGAAGATTTTTGAATTTATCGGAAAGACAGGCATATCACGTAAATTTGAATTAAAAAATTTTTTTTGCCCCATTAGACTTATTCCATCCCCCATCTCATCAATTCCACACTATTTTCACCTTAGACTTTTCTTGCCTCCATTTATTTATTTTTTTTTCATTATGATTAATTTTACTCTGTAAATAAATTACTGTAAAGCCTACTGTAATTCCTAGATTTCTTTGGGATTTTATTATTGTCAAAAATCAAATAAAAGGGCAGTTCCTGTCCTACCAGTTTGAAATTTTATTTTTTCTTTATTGCACGTGTTCTTATAAGTTTCACATCACCAAGACAATCTTCTATTTGTGCAGTGAATTTTAGTTATCTGACAATTTTTTGAAATTACTTTACATTCAGTTAGTGTAGCATTGATTCAAAGGGCCTGTGGTTTGAAGTTCTGCTGTTTACTTTCCTTTTTTATTCACCCTCTTAATAAAGTATCTTTCTTATATTTTGGCTGATAATTTACATTTTTTACTATCTACAGTCTATACATTTGTACAGTGCTTTTTAGCTGTCTGGCAAGATTTTGAGTTTCTTTAGTCTTCAGTCAGTTCAGCACTTATTGAAAGGAGCTTTTGCTGAGAGTTCTTTTCATCCTTTTTTCTTCTAATCACAAAATTTTCTATTTTGGATGATGATTTAATTTACATTTTTTACAAACATATTCTTGTAACGCTTTATCCTTAACTCTTTAATTTATTTTAAGGCTTCTAGTTCTCATGAATCTTTTTCCTGGTAAATGCCAATCAAAATGTCTGCTCTAAGCATGGAAGCCTGGTATTCTTCAACTTCTGTCCAGGTCACAAACAGATCACTTTTTGCAATTTATTTGGCATATTTTTAGTTATTAATATTATGGTCACATTGAAATTCTTAAAGCACTGTTATACAATGACATGTACATCATTTCCTGTTAAAACTGCTCTCTCTCTCTCAGTTCCAATGTTCCAATTTGTTTTTCCTCCCCTGATAATCAAAAATCTTCCTGAATCATGTAGACCACCCAAATTAGTCCATACCACATTTGATTGTTTTTCTAGCTTTTTCCTTTTCACTTAGCTCTTAGTGGTCCCCTCTTCTGCTCTTTTTTTTTTTTTTTTTTTTTTTTTTTTTTTTTTTTTTTTTTTTTTTTTTGGTGTTGACATTTGTACATATTTAGATTTGTTTCCAAATAATGAGTATAAGTACTATTTATCTTTAAATTTTACAGCAGGTCAGTTTATTATCTTCTTTAAGATACTCCTATGAAAATATTTTAAACTGTGACATGTTAACATGGTTATATGTCTCGTTCACTCTTTTAGTTCTTTCTCATTCTTTTTCTCATTAAAGCAACTGAAATTCACATTTCCTCTTTGTGCGAACCATCAAATTCCATTGATTTGAAAACGCTTTAAAGATGTTTTTTTCTTTCGATGTCAAATAATCAGAGAAAGCTGCTCCATAATTGTTTCTTCTTTGAAAGAAATTTGAAAGTTATTGCTAAATTCTCATCTTTCTTATCATGGACTCTGGATTTTTGTTTGGTTGTTTTCTGTTGCTTTGTTTCTGCTTTTTCCTTTCTCACCCCTTTTCCCTTGATTTCAGGTTTGTCTTTTGTTTGTTATTTGATGGAGTTTGGGTTTGTTTTTGTGATGGGGGGAAATGGGGTTGGTTTTTGGGCTTTAGTTTCTTCTACTTGTATAATATTAAAACAATATGACATGAAACCTGTATAAGTCGCTCTGCAATATAATTATGATCTAAAATGGTAGTCTTTTTACCTGTCAGCTGTTTAACATTTTTGATTGCATACATTGTAATGTCAGTTAATGGATACATGTCCGAGAGACTGAGCATGAAAGTTAGAGAAAGGTAGAATGAAAATAAATGCAGGAATGCAAAGTGTGAATATAAGGATTGTTTTTTGTTGTTTTTGTTTTTTCCCTTTTTTTTTCTCTGTGAAATGGGATGGGAAGGGAAATAACAACCAAATAAAATCTTTGATTAAAATACAAATAATATAAAATATATATATTATATATACATAAACATATATTATATTCTTTTACATGGAAATCAATAACTTTTCTATTGTCCTGTGTGCCTATTGCCTATAACCTTTAAATACGCCAGCTAAAGTCTTTTCTCCTCGCGTTTCTTCACTTACTCTCTGGAATTATTCTTGGTTTTCCGCTCTTATGTTCTATCTGTATTTTTGAATCCCTTTGATATATTTCAGTTTCCAGATCAAATATTTCTCTTTTCCCATTTCCTTTCCTCCTACGTCACTCTTTTTACTATTGTTTGTTAGCCTAATTACTGAATGCGTTCATCATTTTCGCTTTAACTTTTAACGCAAAATTGTAACATTTTCATGTAGGGTCCAATAAATAAAATGATTGAATAGAGTGTGATAAATACTTTCGGGAATTTGTCTCTCTTTTTTTTTTTATTATTATTATTATTATTATTATTATTCATTGCTGATAGAGCTTTATTATTTGTGCATAAAGAAGAATTGATTAAGTACTGCTGGTAGCTCTGTGTCCTTTCTTACAATTTTCATGTTTTTTGTTATCATAGTCACTATTATTTATCTTCTTTTTTTTTCAAATAACTTGGTTGTACTGGTAGAATCTGAAAATATTGTTTTGACTAGACATTATCTTATGACCTTTTCTTGGGTTTCATCTGAGATTTCTTACCCTGAAATGTGGGTTCAGAATACTTACTGTAATGTCGTCTCAAAGTATCCTGTAGATTTTACCACCGAATAAAAATTGTAGAATTACATCCCCTGCCAAAAAAAAAGACAAAAAAAAAAAAAAGAAAGAAAATTATACTGCGTGTCACAATCATTTTAAATCAGTAACCAATTTTAATCTCATTTAACAATAATACTCTTTCCGAATGTTATGGGATTTAGTCGCATTGTTTTCATAATTTAGGGGATTTCTATGGGGTTTTTTATTTTTTTTTAGAGTTTTTGTTTCATTTTGGGGGT
>JBCHJU010062496.1:0-11286 GCA_039654505.1 Plocamopherus imperialis | reverse complement strand
TAGTAGTAGTAGTAGTAGTAGTAGTAGTAGTAGTAGTAGTAGTAGTAGTAGCAGCAGCAGCAGTAGTAGTAGTAGTATCAGCAGTAGTAATAGAAATAGTAGTAGTAGTAGTAGTAGTAGTAGTAGTTGTCGTCGTCGTAGTAGTAGTAGTAAAACATGCAGCAATGCTGGTGGACAAAAAAAGACGTAAATCAACAGGTGGGTTTACGGGTCATGAGTGTTTTATTTCATCAACATTTAATTATATGGACAACAGTGAATTCATCCTTAATACATACAATACATTTTCAAAAACTCACAGCAGGATTTAAATGTCCATATTTACCAGATATTTGATGACAAGATTAAAATTAAAGTAAAAGCCAGGGAAAATAATATATAAATTACATTTGGAATTAGAAATGCAATTCCTTGCGCCAAGAATACTAATAAAGCCGTTAAAACTGTCATAAAAAGTGAGAAAATTATTGAATGACAACTGAAACAAGAGTAAGAGTCAAGAGTGAAAAAAAAACAACAAAAGAAAACTAACCCCCCCCCCCCACACACACACAAAAACAAACTTAGCCCATATCTTGGCGATGTAATATGAATGAAACAAGGATGATCACAGTACAGGAATGATTTCAATTGACAGAGAACTAAGACAAGTTGAAGGGAAATATTGCCATCGATAGGCAGAAAAGCATTGGGTTATGATAAACACTAAGGAAAACTACAAATTACCAAGTACAATGACCTTTACAATCAAAATAAAACCTGATTTACATTATTGGTATTAATTAATACATGTAGGCTGAATCTGAACATATTACCATTTACATTATTTGTATCCAATCTGTGTCTATCCTAGCAAATCAACTGGTAATGGGTTAAACAACATAGCACCGGCACATGTATGGATCAAAGTACAGTACATGTATGAGTATGAGATGCTTGAAAATGGTAGACCTCATCATTATCAAAATACATTGTATAAACTATCATGCTGATGTGAATTCAAAATATGCCAATGTGAAAGTAGGCATTTTATTGTCATTGCCATATATATATATTTAACAATTAATAGGATGGAAAGAAGAAAACGAAAACTGTTTTTGGCTTATCTTACTTTCACTATCCCCACAGAATCATGATAGAAAGATGGCATGGAGCATCTCATCATGGCTGTCACAGCCGTTGGTCACTGCATGTGCATTAGCCAGAATAGCCATCCCAGATATTTTGATACTCTTTTTACGATGGCACTTTTCGTGTATGAGAAATTTTGGCCTCTATTTATGATGAAACTCTGTTAATAGTTTTATAGTGAGAACGGGCCGACCAGACACATTTTCTCGCGACTGCAGAGTTCTCGTCACATTAACAAATGAATGACGAATTTACAAGGACAGGACAAACACTGTGCACACACTCGAGTCAGACGAAAATGAAAGCCTGGAGTAGGGGGAGGGGAGAAGGACGCGCCTTTAGTAGTTTTCTTTCTAACAGGCCAGCACAAGCACCAGATATATATAGCCTACCCTGCCTAATGAGGGGATTTTTAAAAATGCTGCAATGTTTTGTTCCTCACTGTTAACCATAACAGCAGCAATGTTAATGTTAAAATCTTTCACTTAAATTGCTTGTTTCTCCCTTTATGCTACACATACATTGACTTCTACCTCCTCATACATACCGGTACTGATAAAAACTGGTCTACAAGTAACAGCCCCACCATACCAATGCTGCAAGTTTCAAATATATGAAAATTGCATTAGAATATGAGACTGAGGGTGGTGCACTGCTGAATGCTACAAAATAAAGACTAAAACCCCACTGATACCCAAGGTGGCCCTTAATGACTTGTGCTTTGGAATAACCAATATATTGTTGTTGTTATTTAGGTGTATCATAAAAAAGTATGAAAAAAGTAGCCCTTTCAAGCCTTTCAGCTTAAAGGGCTGGAGCTTATCCCGGTTTCTGTAGCATGAAGCGGGCAGTGACAGATTAGATTAGATCTATCACTTTCTGAATAGGATGCGGATCTATTGCAGGTGCAGAAAACTTTCCCAGCCGAAACTGTACCCATTTTCACATGGGGCGATTGAAGCAACAGGGGTAAAATTTCTTGCTTAAAGAAAAAACGCAGTGGTTCAAACCCGTGACCTCTCGGTCTGTAGTCTAATGCTCTACCGCAGGGCAACTATGCCCCCTCTATTATAAAGTAATGTGATAATAAAACAAAGATTTTTATATTTTTTTTGGTGTCCCATTGTATTTGAGATCCTATATTACTACAGAGACAATTATAAATGGAACAAAACAAAACAAAATGTACAGTATGACACAAAAACAAACAATTCCGTATATTCGTCATAAGTTACATTGTTTGAAATAAAGAGCAAGAGGCCTCTTTCCTAGTGCTCCTTTTTCTGATACTGATGTTGATATTTTATGGCTGTTAATAAATGTTGTAATTGATAAAGTGGAACAAAAATCAAAAGAATCACATGCAACAATTACATATTTAAGAGCATTCAACATAACAGAGAGTGGTGTGAAAATGCAAAAGAAAACATAAATCAAAGTGATGTCCTTTGGCAGCGCCGTTGAAGCACAGAACTATTCCAGTGCCAGTACATTTATTTTCATTACCGTACAAAAAGGAGCAAAGAAAATGGCATGTGGCATTGAGTTAAAACAAGTAAAGTTGGATTTGGAAACATTTCAAAGAACAAAGTGGAGAAGACGATAAGACACCTTGTTCAATGACAAATCTATAATTAAAAAGAAAAGTACATTGAGAAGTCATAATGGTCCAGCAGTATCTACTTGGACATTGTTTTTTTTGGCTGAATACCATGTCATGATAAAATAGCAAGTAGTGTTTCTCAGTTGTTTCGATGATGAATAAAAAGAAGAAAATTTTTAAGACCATTAAATATCATTGAACAAATAATTTTTTTCAACAATGGTTGAGCTACAGGTACCGAGCAAAGAAGAGAGAAAAAAAAGTATGTTAAGAGTAGAGCACTGTCAAGACTCCATTACAAATCAATTAAATGGATGCACGATATTTAAATTGGAATAATAACAGTGTCTGAGCCATCCACCTAGCAAACATTGGATGGCAGGGAGTGAAAAATAGGCCCCCACTTGTAGTAATGATACAAAGCATTGATCACTTTCTTTATAGTTACGATTGGTAAATCAGTGATGGAATTAACGAGTGGCTAGACATTACTAGATTTTGGTGTGTAACCTTTTTTCTTGTCCATATTGTACCCATTGTTGAAACAGTAAATGGATGCTTCATGATCTGGATGGTTTCCCTGGGACTGGGACGATACTGTTCCAAGGAAGCATCTTCGACCTTGTTACCATTTTGTGATATTACTTTTCAATGTACTTTTAGATCAACAAACTGATGAGGTCTTGTATTTGAAATCTTAAAATGAATATCTAAAACAGCAACTGATTTTTTTTTATCCATAAGATCAACGATTAATCTAGAAACAGATGGAACACTGTAGAATAGAAAACAAAATACTAAATCGACATGATAATCACTTGTTATTGACAGATGAAATTCATCATGTTTCTTAATACTATTACTATTAGATGTTCTCCTTTAAATAATTTCTTCAGGAAAGAAACATTTAACAGGGAGGGTGACCAAAAGATTTGATATGAGAGTCCTTTCTGACCAAATAAAAAAAAATATCCACCAACATAAAAAAAAATTAAAAAATCATACAAAATCACAAATAAAGGCACACAAACACACAACAATAAAGAACTTAAAAATAGAAACAAAACAAAGAAATTCATTACAAAGAGTTCATGCTAGTGTATATTCTTTAAGACTACATCTGAAACAAAGAAATGTAGTAACAGGATGAATTATTCCCAATAAAACTGAATTAAACAAAATTGCAAACACTTTAGCTGCAGAATATTATCTCATAACCCATTCATCATTAAAAAAAAATTTAAATGCAGCAAAAATCATTGAATCACAGAATTCACTTTCAACCATCAATATACAAATTAACTCACTCAGCATTCATAAACTATGCATAAAAATTATAAAATCAAAACAATGAATTGAAAAAAAAAAAACAAAGCTCATCAAAGGTAAAAGAAAAAATAAAGTTGGATCAACATTCAGCTTAAGTCAAAGAAACACATTAACATGTTCATTACAATACCCTTATCTGCAGGATTAAAATACCCCCCAACCCACAAAACCCAGAACAAAATATCAATGTTTGAAAACAGTTTAAAGCTATAACAAGATGGACTTAATTCAGTTTTTCACATGACTCTCATCTGCAGGTCTAACAAAGTTTTCTTTAACTGAAATTCTACAAAAAAGAAAAAAAAGCTAGTGCCACTTTGACACTTAACAGACGAAAATTTGAGGAGGAAGTGGAAAGCTTGGACATGATAATGTGTGTGTGTGTGTGTGTGTGTATATATATATACAAATATATCATTTCTTTTTCCTCCGCTCCTCATTTTCAAATGCATAGCGGGTAAATTGGAGAAAAGAAAATTAACAAACCAGATGAATTGAATGTACAGAGGTATTGAAATAAAAACAAACATGTACAAGTGATTTGATACATTATCATTGTCTATTGAACAGATTTTTAATTTCAATTTTCAAAACATTAATTCTATGAAATAAAAATAAAATCGACCCTTCCAAAACACTGTAAGAAGTATAAGTTCAGCTGACAAAGTATCAGAAAATTGGCATGGAAGTTTTAAATGTCCAACTGTAGGTTCTGAAAATGTTAGTATTATAAAGTAGGTAGCTCACTTTTTGTTATCATCTATGAGATTGAGATGCAAAAGATCTGCTGTTGATTATCACTGTTACACTAACATTGTGATGATCAGGGATTAGGTTAGCATAGCTGGAATTCCAGGTGAAAAAGCACAGAGCTACTCTAGAGCATGTAGGTATCAGATGCAATACATTGCTTATATTTATTTTAAAGACTCGCCTGAGTCTGTTTAAAATTAACCTTGGATAATGTTATTTGTTTGGTCCCTAAGATTTTTAAAAAGTCGATTGAAGTGTAAGCCACATATAATTTTGGATCTTGAGTCAAAATTTGCATCACGGCAGGATTGTCTCTCTAGGCACAAATAACATTTTAAAAGATGCCTCGTCTAGATCCAACTACAGATTTAAATTCAAACCTGTATCAAGAAAATGAAAGGTAGACCTCTGAACTATTATAGTGGATGTCTCTGTGTGGTGAATAAAATCATGTATGCATGTAGATTCTGAAACTTTGTATGGTAAAAAGTAATTCCTTGAAGTAATGTGCATTTCAGCATCAAATGTGCATAAATAAAACTCTATAAGAGAACTTTTTGGAAGCAATCACAGGATTGCAGCCTTAGAAAAACAAAACAAAACTTCTAGCCCTTTTCGGTTGCAATGGACATGATATATGATTTGACAATCTTTTTAAATCACACTAGTATTTAAAACTGAGAAAAAAAGCAATTCTTTATATCTAAATAAACAGCACATCAGATTACAGTATATACACATGAATCTTTCTCAACCCACCCCCCCTCCCATTCCTTATTTACCCCTCATAAAAATCTGACACACAACAAATAAGAACCTGAAGCTATCACAGAAAACCCCCCTAAAACCAAACAACAACCCAAAAACCAAACAAAAGCATTAACCATAACAATAAAACAAACAAGGACTGATCATGTGCTTGTTGCAACAATTCAAGGATTATAAAAAAGACATGGCAAGAACATCCCAATACTTCATGATCTATAACCTTTTCTCAAACAATATCCTTTTCCTCTATCTCACAATAATGTTTAAAAAACAAACAAATCAATAAATAAAAACAAACAAAACAAAATAACCCTCCCCTAAAAAAAAAAACAACAAAACCCAACAACCCGCAAACTAGTTAGTCAATTTTTTTGCCTTCAACAAGCGCTTGAATTTGCTCCTTGTCTAAAGTCTCTCTCTTCATGAGGACCTTTGCCAGTTTGTGCAATTCGGTGTTGTGGGATTTGAGGATGTTCCTTGCCCTGTCATACGATTCCTGCAACAGCCTCTTGATCTCCTGGTCAATAACCTCCCGGTGAACTGGACTGACCACAGAATCATTGAATGTTCTCAGCCCGACCTTTTCCGACATTCCATTGGTCATCACCATGGTCGTGGCAATCTGGGTCGCCTGCTGGAGGTCGCTGGAGGCCCCCGTCGTCACTTTCTCGGGACCGTAGATGATCTCCTCAGCAGCCCTCCCGCCCATCGCCGTGTCCATAGCGGCTTTCAGCTGGGAGACGGTGCGGTTGTAAATCTCTTTCTCCTCCCTAAAGGAGGTGTGGCCCAGCGACTGGCCTCTGGGAATGATGGTCACCTTGTGGAGAGGGGTGGCGTCCTTGGTGAAGTAAGCCACAAGGGTGTGGCCGGCTTCGTGGTAGGCTGTCAGCCAGTTGGTGTCCTCATCCGGTATCCGGTGCTTCCGCTCGGGTCCCATGATGATCTTGTCCCTGGAGAACTCCAGGTGCTCCATGGTGATGGTCTCGGAGCTCTCGATGGCGGCTTTCAGGGCAGCCTGGTTGATAAGGTTCTCCAACTCAGCCCCCGAAAACCCAGTGGTGCCCCGAGCCAGTTTGTCCACGTCCACATCGGCGTCCTTTTTGACCTTGCTGATGTACAGCTCGATGATTTCTTTTCGACCTTTGTAGTCTGGCAAAGCCACAGTGACCTCCACGTCAAAACGACCCGGCCTCCTTAGGGCTTTGTCCATGTTATCAACCTTATTGGTAGCTCCAAGGACGATGATGCCCTCGTTTTGCTGAAATCCGTCCATTTCATTCAGGAGCTGATTGATGGTCTGATTGGCGTATGGGTGAATGGCCGAGTTGGTCCGTTTGGCACCCACAGAGTCAAATTCATCTATGAAGATGATGCATGGTGCATTCTGCTTAGCAGAGGTGAACAGTTGTCGTATCCTTTTTGCACCCAGTCCCACAAACATTTCGTCGAATTCTGATCCAGATGCATGGAAAAATGGAACTCCCGCTTCTCCAGCTACGGCTCTGGCCAAAAGAGTTTTCCCCACGCCAGGAGGGCCGACCAACAGAACGCCTTTGGGAAGTTTCGCACCCAGGGATGTGTACTTATCTGGATCTTGCAGAAAATTGACGATGTCTTGAAGTTCAGCTTTAGCTTCAGTAGCTCCCTTCACATCATTGAAAGTAACATTCACATCCTCTGCATTTACTTCATAGTTGACGCCATTGAGGAAACCAAAAGTTCCTCCACCCCTCAATGACATGCTTGAGGAGGCAATCTGTAAGACGAGCCACAAAGTCAAGGCAATGAGGAAAAAATTCCTAAGACCCCCAAACCGTTTCTTTCCAAGTTCTTCCTTTGCTTTAAAACCCTCTGCAAAGGCAAGGTTGATTCTCCTGTCCATGGCTTCTTCTTTAGTCATACTTGAACTACCAGAAGCTGCTGATGCAGTGGTGGCAGAACTTGTGTCCATTTTCCCAAGTTTGACTTTGTCAGATAGATTGTTAAAGAAATCAGGTACAGTTTCTAACACAGAATCTTTCCGATCATGAGGACCCGTGCCAATTCCTGGCCTGTTTGCCCTGCGAGTTTTGAAACCGCGCTGAAAGACGTGGTGGGGGTATGCTAGGGTGGAGAATATTTTACGGAAAAGGGCATCCCTAGTTGCGACACCAAACAGGGGTAATACGGGTGATAGGTCAGATCTCAAGTGATCCAAATCATTGCGAGAAAAACCTGTTTTGTTCTCAAAAAATGTTTCAGCAGATACATGGCTTTCTCTCCAGTCACGTGAACGACCTGTCTTTTGTATCTTTGATGCTAGCACATGAGCAGGAGGTTGTATTTGTGATGCTATATCCTTCAGCAGCTCACTCAGATCGGAAATTTGTAGAGGCGTCAAATGGTCATCAGTTTTATTTTTAGGAGGGCTTGCTTGCCGGGCACTTGATGTTGACTGACTACGACTGTGCTTGCCAGAGATAACATGACTAGACACAGTCCTTGCACCCGATATGAAGGATGCTACATGTGATATAACCTAGGTGATCGAGGAAAGAAATGAAGGAAAAGGAAGTTTAATTGATACAAAAAATGTTGACTTACTTTTTTCTCTCAACACAATGTTAGGAAACGTGACTAGTTCTAAACTTCTTCATTCTGAATGCCCTTAATCAGACCAAAGATGAAATGAATATAAGTACTTAAAGAAAGCTATTTGTAGCAAGCATCTTATATCTCTACAGTGTTATAAATATATACAGTACTTCGTTCACACTTATTAATCTCATGAGCTTTTCTAATTTATTAAGGATAATCTGATTTTCATATTTATATACTCTTAAAGAAATGGACCAAAAAGGAACATCTGTAAGTATTTCTTAACTGTTTGGAAAAAAAAAAAAAAAAAAGTAAAATGAACTACCATCACAGTGTATCAATGTATGCATGTTTATTATATCAAGGTTTGGACAGCAAAACTCATTAAAAGCTTCTTTTTTTAATTATCTAGGATTAACAAATAAAATAGACATGTGTGGCGTGAGCCAAGTTCCAAGTATGATTTTTCAATTTGTATGCAGATATCGATACAACATCAAATTGTATCAAGCAAAAAAATTAGAACAAGACAATTGCCACACTGTTAAAAATTAAATTATTCTTCACACATAATAGAAAATGGTTTTTTTTCAGTTTGCTGTTGATATAATACATCACATACATGTAATACGTTGAAGAGTCATAACAATACAGCCATTATCCAATCGGAACATAGAGTAGTGACCAGCATTTCTTATTTATTCTTTCTATTATCTTTGCAATCGCAAACTGTTACAGCTTAAAATTCTGTATTCAGTAAACATGTATGAAACATTTTCATAAGATCTGAAGTATTTTTTTTTATTTTTATACTTAGATATATAGCATGCTGTTTTTCCATAAATAAGTCAAGTTCCTTGTTCATTTAATGTTTTCTGACAAAGTTGTTCTGTGAGTCATCTAACATTATTGCCATATGATATCTAAAACCAAAACAAGGTAAAATTTAAGCATGGTTTATACAAGATATGGGATAAATAGACATCCAAATTTCCATTAAAATAATTTAATAATGGATACCCATGTCCCAATGATTCTAATGACAGGCTGTGAGCAGCTACAGGAGATGTCCATAAAAATCGACGGCCTAATTTTGATGTGGGAAATGGTTCTAGAGAATACAACAATGTCAATATATTTGACTTTCTCTGGGCATTGCCATATAATTAATCACTTACATCTTCATGTTTATGAACAATGCAGTTTTAGAGAAGTTTTCTTCTTTTTACACTACACAATTAAAGATAAAGAATGCATATATAGCGCTCTCCGCCATTGTAAACAGCCTCAAAGCGCTTTACAATACATTAATCCCCTACCAGGCATTTCCCCCCCCCCCCTTCCGGGAGCAAATAGTAAAGTGCAGCCCAATAAGCGCAACAGTACCAGCCTATTGCCAGGTTACGGTAACCATTTGACACCTGGGTAGGGTGAAGCAATTGGAGCAAACTATCTTGTTTAAAGGAAAAAAAACACTGATGGTCGCGGGCAGGAATCTAACTCAAACCCAAGACCCATCGGTCCATTGGGCCTCCACAGTTGGTCTGCCTTGATCACAAGTACTGGTTTCTAGCTAGACTCCACCTGATAACATAGAAAGGTCATCTACTTGCCTAATTCTGAGTAATTAAAAAAAGAAAAAATACAGAGTTCATTATCTTTCCTAAAAATATTCGTTGCAACTCCACTGAAACTTTTGGTAGCTTACCTGGGGCTGCCAAAGGGTTTGGGTAAAAACAGAGGCCATCCTAGCAATTTGAATTGACTCAGACTCTCTTAACTCACAAATTTTACGTGAGGAGTTCTACCTGATCTGAGAAAATAGAAATAAAATACAAAATTAAAATAGGTCATCATAAACAGTACCTGGCGTCTCTCTCTAAAAATAAATTGTACTATACACCGGTATAAAGTAGTGATCAAAAATAATGTTACAAGCTCTTTAAAACAATGATCAATTGAAAAGGAAATTGGCAGACGACTCTGAAAATCATAGTGTTGATTGAAATGCGACATTCCATCTATATACAACAAACGGTGCAATGAAAAACCAAAAAATCCCCACTTGGCAAATGGCGCTCTCTGGCCTAGTATTTTGTGTGTCCGCCTGTGGCATCCAGCAAATGCCTGACTCATCGTCTTATCAACGTTGTCAAGCTGATGACAATTTCAACTGGAATGTCAGCCCATATGCCACTGTCTTTACAGAAAGAGTTGATCGTTTCCTCTGGAATTCGGACGCTGTTATAAGCACCCATTTCACCAGAGACCACTTCTGTTCCACGTGGTCCATGTAAGGTGAAAGTGAAGGCCAAATAAAGTTTCTAAATTGCTGTCCTGCAAAAACATCTGAGTGGCGGAGTGTTGTCATGGGCTATGATGTCAAGGTTGTTCCCAGGGTTGACCAAAGGAGTGGCGTGTGCCTACTACACTACATTTAATTTTGCTCCTTTGCATTTGCAACAGATGTTTTAAACGGACCCTCCTCATGAGCATGGACAATTTCATCATCCGCATTGGTAATGCATGGCCTTCTTTGTCTCTGAAGATCTTTAACGGAGCTGGTACAATCATGTATGCGCCTTGATCGATAAACCGACATTTGTGATATGAGATTGAATATGCCAGCTACTCTTCCAACACTCGACCCAGCTTCCAAATTTTAATGTTCAATCAACCTTGCCCTTTCATTACAACTCAATTTTGGCATTTTTAGTGGTGTCTGTATTGGAGATGTATCGTAGTCTTTAAGTTTTAGAAGGGAAAATGAGTTTAAACAAAATGTGAATCTGTCAGAAAGCTATGAGTTGAGACAACAGGTAGAAGTCAGTTCCAGTTCAGTGCAGAGATGTGCAACGTTTTGGAAAAATTGCCTTGGTGTGCAGAACATAATGTGAACATTAATTATTCTACTTTTTCCAAATTGTGATCCCTTGGTGTTTGCATTCAAATCCTCATATCTCGCTTACAATGGCATGTGGATTAATGCATTTGACACCTTTGCACACAAAATTGAATTAGCTTTCACGTGATATATATCCTGATTTATTTGGACGCATATAGGAAGAGAAAGTGATCACAAGAAAAATGTAACGTTATATTTTATCACTACCGTATATATATTA
>JBCHJU010062386.1:0-11289 GCA_039654505.1 Plocamopherus imperialis | reverse complement strand
GTCCCTGCGTAATATGTGACCGAATAGTGACCATCTTCTCTTTGCTACCAGGGTAGTTAAAGGCTGACTTTTGCATTATTTGTATAGTGGGCTTGTTAGAACAAAAAAGTTTGCGCTGTCGGTTCGAGGCAAGTGCTTTTATGTCAATTGTAGATCTATATTAGACCATACTGATTACTATTTTCAAGAGAGGTAACGTTGAAAATCCGTTGGCTACGAAAAATTTCCGTTTAAAAATCCCGAGCATCAAAATATCCGTAATAAAAGTCAAAACGGCGCAACATAAAAATGAAAGTACACATTCCTTTGTTTTCCGGTAAGCCTATGCCTGCCTAGATATAGATCTAGATCTAGGTTAATGGCGGACTTGACTACTTTATCAAGAAGAGTAGGCTTGTTAATGATCACAATAACTGTTAAAGCACATAAAAATGTGTACCGCATGATATCGTTGGGCAGAAAACGGCTGACAGATGCAGTCATTACTTTACAGCCAGTCAAAGGACTAGATCTATAGGATAGATCTAGATCTAAACACTGTTCGCCAACGTTAGTTTGACATGAGTCTTGAGAGTGAACTTGTGTTAAAATTTCGAGAATGAATAATTATTCCCCGTTTCTACACGAAACTATAATATTTTCTAAATTTAGGATCTACCCTTGATGGTGTCAGTACGCAGAATAAGCACTGTTTGAGCTCTACATAAATTACTATAAAATGCAGGAGATTCACCAAAGGGTGTTAATCTATGGTAATCCGTGTGTACCAAGATATATAATTATTATTTTTTATATTTTGTACGCACATTGTTTTCTGAAATTGTTTTAGGTAAAATTAAACAGCCTACTGAAAGAAGATAAATTTGAAAACATTATTTTCTTTCATTTTTTTTTTTTATGAATAAGATGCGGGTATTTGCACAACAGGAAACTACTCAGAACGCGTGCATCACATACTTGAGAAATGGCTGCTCATTGTTCTCAATGCTGTACATAGCGTGCCAGACAAGAAAGGAAAATCTTCCTGAACTTTTTCCGGCCTGAAAGTCAGCCAATAGGAGAAATAAAATCAGGCAAAAAAGCTGATTTGCTGAGATGTCTTGAGTGCTTTGGCCGTGATGCTCTCATACCTACAGATACTACCAGTGCAGAGTTCCCTTCGATGGAGATGTTACCCGTCACGGAAGAACCAGAGACGTTGGTCACAGCGCTGAATGACACAGACATTCCAATTGAAACTGAATGTTGCCATGTATCGGATGTACAGAACATAAAGAAGAGCTGCTGCCTGTGTGCACGAGCAACATCATCAACAAGGTACCTGACACTGCACTTACTGGTCCTCCTTAGGTTGATGCTAAAATACGGGATGGTGCCTTCATAATGCAGCTGCTGTCACCCATGACATCAAGGAATTTTCAAGAATTTTCAGACACCGTCTTCAAGCCTTACATTCTTTCTCAAGGTTGCATGTTGTATTGGATGTCTACCACCCCGACAGCTTGAAAACCTGCACCAGTCAAAAAAGAGGCAACAGGCAACGTCGTATGGTATCACCATTAGCAACAATACCATCAAACTGGAAAGGATTCTCACGAAACTGCAACAATAAAGAAGACCTATTTTACTTTCTCTAGCACAACAACTCGTGGGCCCTGACATGGCTGGTATGGTCCTGATTGACAAAGATTGGCACGAATAAACCTTCAGTTGTCTTTTCGTCATCAGAAACAGACCTGATCGATATAAATGAATGCCAACTGGTCGAGGCAGATACTCGCATGTTTCTGCATGGACTGGACTGCGTATCAAAATGCTTTAAGAATCTAACGATCAGAACAGCAGATACAGACGTACTAGTTCTTGCTATCTCTTCTTTTCAAAAGATCAAAGCAGAAGGACTGTGGATTGCATTTCGGACAGGAAACCATCTCCGCTATAATATACCAGCCCACAATATTGCTGCCGACATTCCACTTGACAGGACCAATAGGCTCCCCCCAAGTTCCATCCTACCACAGGCTGTGACAGAGTGTCGTTCTTCTATGGAAAGGGGAAAATAAAGGCATGGGAAACCTGGAAATTATATCCAGTGGGCAGCAACAGCTTTTCTGGAACTGATATCAGGGAACGAAGCTTTTTCTGAGGACTGTTTCGGCTAAATCTAACGATTTGTCCTGCTGATGTATGATAGGAATAGTAACATGACCAGCGTCAATGAAGCACATCAAAGACTTTTCTACCAGCAATGCTGGTCACTTGAAAATATTCCACCAATATCGGATGCCCTGCGTGAACCCAATCTTCGTGCAGCCTACCAAGCACCTACTTTGATAGGTTGTCTGCAAAATAGCCCAATTCTGCCATGTGCACGAAACTGGGCATGGACAAAGCGGGGAGGTGAAACTGACTGGATGCCTCTGTGGACAACACTGCTCAGGCCGATCATTCCTGAAATGATCCGATGTGGCCGTCAAAAGGGATGCACGGCAAGATGGAAGTGCGTTATTGCCAGTCTGAAGTGAACTGCTTTGTGCTAATGTGGAGGGGACTGCATTCAAGAGCTATAATATCATTTTATATTGTACATAGAAGCATTTGAATCCCAAACTATTTGACCTAACAGTGCACTGATTTGGTGAGAATAAGCATCTGAATGAATATTTGGTTAGGTGGAGCCTTTTCGTAATTTTTTTTGAGTTTAAGGTATGTTTTGACCTACACACGAGATAGAGGGTTGAGTTGTTACGATTCTACCCCTTTTTTTTTTACTTAAACTTACTCGTCATAGATCTGTTGCATTGTTTTTTATTGTTGTTGTTTGTTTTTTTTACCCACTTTGTAATTAATGGCTGCCATTTCAGCCCTTATATCTCCTTTTAAGGTGTATGGTAGGTGATGTAGTCCTCTAATAAGAAAGACTACTGTCATGAAAACTGCATTGTACAACTTACTGTGTTGTAGTAAGATCTGTTTGAATCTGAAAAGCGCGGACTCAGAAATTTGGCATTTTGATCCACTTTTCTCACTCACAAAAATTCTTCAGGTGATATTCAAGGACTAACAACTTGTTACAAGTAATTGAATATATTTCCAGTGCAGCTGAGCTAAAAATGGAAACGAAATCACTCCAAAAAGCCGATTTATAGACAACAGGAGAAGTTAGACTGTTTGACCTACTTTTCAAGGTCACCACGCCCTCTACAGAAAGATGAGAGCTTGCCTCTCTCAAGAAAAACAATCTTCATGCCATCCCATACTTTCATGCAAAAGACCATGCTTTGAACCGGAAGTGCAAACTTCCTTCAAATTTTGGGTCTTAGCAAGCCCACTAGGAGGCGGAAAAAACCTTCGAAATTTACCGGATTTGACGTCGAGCCTGCACAGCGAGGGATCGAACCCCTGACCTTTGGCTTGGTGGCCATGTGCCCTAACGACTGTGTTGCCCACTCTCGTTCATGCAGATGTATCGCTATAAGTATTCTGTGTGTGTGTGTGTGTGTGTGTTTGGGTAATTGTTTGATTTCTGTTGGTTTGGTTTTGTTTGTGGTTGTTTTTGTCTTGTTTTTTTTTTGTTCTTTGTGTTTGTTTGTTGTTGGTTAGTTTTGTTTTTTTTATTTGTTTTTTATGTTTGTTGTTGTTTTGGTTTTTTGGTTTGTTGTTTTGTTGTTGTTGGGTTTTTTTTTCTCTTTTATTTGGGTGAAGGGACGGGGGGATGGGGTGGGGCACCGGTCGTTGGCACGTTTTCGTTTTTAGTAGGTTTTATTATGGGGTCCATTATTCCCTTTTTACATTATACTTGTATTTAACGCTTTCGATCCATTATGTTTTCGACCTGGTCGTTCGAACAACAGAAGCTCGACGACGACAACAACAACGCTCTCTATCGACCTTCCCAATCGCTGTTTCGCTATCATATTATTATATTATCACTTTGCACTCGTAGTTAGCAGTATTGATTTCAGTTTCACTAGCCTTCACAACGCGTATAACTGCATCAGCATTGTTCCTATTCGTCCAACCCTTATCAAGAATGTTATTATCATCAGTTACGTCTGTTTAGTTAAAAAGGTGTTAAAAGTTGTCCGCATTCTCTTAAAAACGGGAAAGAAAGCGATTCTATTGAAGATTTTTTTTGCTTTTGTATAAACATCCATACATAGAGGAAAACTGATGACGAGCGCTGTGGACAGACAGTGGCGGTTCGAGCGTGATTTACTTGGATGGGCAAATCTAATAATTCTTCGTGCACCATAAACCATTAAGTCGACATCAAGACGAAAAACCACCAAGACTTCATAGCAAACTTTTTAAACCTAAAACCATCGCACCGAACAGAGACACATGGAATGAACTCATAAAAGACATCCATAGGTGCAATTGGGAGAAAGAAATCATCACCATAAACCGATATATAGTTATCGATATGAGGACGATTTAATTCCTTGATCAGTCTGCTCATCCCGATATAAATGAGAAGAATTGCAGTCAAAAGTTGAAATCGTATTCATGAGAAGAAAAAAAAACACGAACAAAAGAAAAAATCACTAGGATGTTCTTTGCCGCCCGGACCCCCCCCCCTGCCCCATCATTACTAGCCGCCACTGCCCGTTAAAGCAATGGAGACGGCTGATAACAGACATGGGGCCAACTAAGAAGCATTTATTTCCTTAAGCTTCGGTCTCGTTTCCGTTTTTCTTAACCGTTTCATTGATTCGTCGTATGGAATATCGCGGCAGCCAAATATTCCTTATCTTCATCATCATCATAATAATAATAATAATTATCGATATTATAATCATTGTTTTTGGCCTTGGGTTATTGATCTAGTGTCAGTAATCTTGATTGATGAAAAATACTAACATAACTGTGGGTTAAAGCGGAAGCCTTTTTGTGCTGGAAGTTGTCGATTGCGTTAGGGAGCAGACCACATTTTGAAGTGGTAATGGAGTAGATTTTTTACAGATTCTGTCATCTGATTGTAAGTTGTGGCCATTATTTAATTTATTTTACATGCTATCTACCCATAATACGATATATCGTGAAGACCAGTACAAATCACATTCTTCAACTTTTGGGACATTCAACTTTCATCTTCCAAATGGCCCTCTTTGAAATTTATGTTAAGACAAGGTGGATACTGGGGATATTCATGTATATCCTTATTTTTGCTGGGGATATTCATGTATATCCTTATTTTTGCTGGGGATATTCATGTATATCCTTATTTTTGCCATTTCCATGTTTAGAAGTACAAAATCTAGGACGATCTTCATTGATTTTCATGTCATTGTATTCTTTTAATGGCCTGAGATATCATTACATTCCTCTAATTCTCTGAAAGAGCCAATTTGTTGCTTTTGTGCGACTGCTTCTATGCCATCTGAGATATTTGACAGTGTATGGACATTTTAAATAATCTTAAAAGAAGCGAATCATGTTAGCATTATTTTCAATCCGAAAGAAGGTGAATGTTTACTTTTAAAACATTCTGGTACCTTAACCAACTCAGGCGTCAATAAAACGCACATCGTCTAAGGGATGCACAACTTGGTGATGATTTGAAAATGTAAGGCAACGCATCAAAAACTTAACAAGCACAATATTGAAACCGCAGATATGTTTTTACAGTAATAATTCTTCTCGGTTTCGTACAACTGTTGAGACCCTTGTACTTCAAATATAACGTAAACAGTTATTTACAATGCATTCAAGTAGAAGAAGCAAAGATCAGAAGGGAAGGGAGCGTGGCTGGGCTCCCATCACCCATACTCCCATTGGAAAATAAACCAAGACGTAGCATTCATATTGCTACAATTAAGATCGTCAACATTAAGTCCATTATATTATATTTCCATCAATGTCCTTATTTGGAATGGGCGTGTTGGCTTAAAAGCTTGTGCCAGGATTTTAGTTTAGGAATGGGTTTTTTTTAGTCCCTTACCTTAATGACAGATAATTGCATAGGCTTGCAGCGGGTATTTTTAAACTCAAGATGCCATGCAATCATATGGCAAATTAAAGTTTTTTGACATTAAATGTATTTTCTTTTCATTAGATTGTAGCGTCGTGGTCTGGATGTAGGCACTTAAGCTGAAGCTGAAAGGTCACTGATTCGTTTCTCTGTGACTGGCGTGACGTTGAGTCCTAGGAAAAGACTCTTTACCTTCATTATACTGCCCATTCAGATGAAAAATGACGATCTGGCCGTTGGCAGCGTTGTCCATTTAGGAAAAAGTAAAAGTGTGTCATTGTCTCGTCCTTCGTGTCACCGTATGTGTTGCTCTTGCTTGGGGACACCTTGGAAAAAGCTTTGAGCACATTAAGTGGATGGTGCGCTACATACAATCTTAACTTTTTCTTTCTTTCTTTCTTTCTTTTTCTTTTCTTTTTAACCAAATCCAAAAAGCATAAAAAATAAGAGAGGCATTTGGCTAGAAATGTTAATTTGGCCGCGATTTTATTCGTTGACTTGAGATCATAGTCTTAGTCTTAGTCAAGTCTTAGTCTTCATAATAGCTGACAAACTGAGATAGATGAGTATTCTTGTCAACGCACCTTAAAGTACTTTATTATTATTCTGGTATTTTGATGTTAGTGTTGTACATATAAGTTTCTGCTTGAAATCTTCTACATTTTTACTGTACTTTACATTGTTAGAGAGTTCATTCCGCCATATTAATGTATTAGGAAAATATGAATATTAAATGGCTATCTACATTTAATTAACCTGATCATGTAAATGGCTATACAGAAAGTTAAACAATGTGTCGCTCTTATTGTCCCCATTACACCCGTCTCAATACACATTAACCCCTGACACATTTTATGTCAGATAATTGTTAAGAAATGTCAGTTAAAAACCCCATCAATCAGCTCCTTTTATTTCTTTACTAATAGATTCATCACATGAATTCATGAACACTGATCTGTGAACAAAACATGGACTACACACGCATAGAGACTCAGCTATCTATGATAGTTAACGTGATTTTCTACAATATCATTGTAAAAACTGCAAATTTTTAGAATTTTCTCTTTATCAACCGAACGTAAAATTTATTGAAAATCACTCGTGTTATTTTCATCCAAAATGAAATAAGTCACTGGAAATACGATTCCGAACAAAAACAGACAAACAAATACATGCACACACATTTTATTTTGATAAATTGTAATTACATAAGTGATTTGTTTTAGATAAATTTACTTCGGTCTGAAAAGGGGGAAATCGGAAAAGTTCGATTTATATATTAATAGAACGACACTGACTATAATTTGCCATCTTACTAGGCGGGATGGAAGATATTTGAGAGAAACGAAGAACTCATCTTCAAGAAAAAGTATGATTCTGATATCTTCCTATTGTGCTTTACCGCATATTTGCAATTATAGACACAGATGGCATTTCTCTTGTGCACCTCATGTATACATAAAAAAGCCATAATTTTCTGACGAGTCAGTTCTAGTAAATAGCCGCAGTCTTTAGGGAGGTGGGGAAACCCGAAAAAAATTCTAACGTTTAATCAAGCCTGCTCTTGTTATTTCTGTTGTTCATGTTGCTACTGCTGTTGCTACTTTTGTTGATTCATTTTGTTTTGTCTCATTTTCCGGTGATTGTTCGTCTCTTTAGAATGTTTCCAGGTGATGGTACTCCAAACGTTGAAATCGGGAATTCCCATACTGGTGGTGATGACGTGTTACACATCCTTCTTTGCGGGCTACGACGCCGAGACTCATAGCACGGCGTTATCTACGTCTTCAGGCATTGAAGAGTTCAAAGCCAGAAAGTCCATGTACTTCACCTCCAACCCTGACGTCATCACTAGCACCACCTTAGAAGATCCGTCCATCTTGAGGTGTATCATGGCTTGCAAGACCCTGGTTGGCTACAGGAGTTGTCTGCTCGTAGAGTTCCACAAGGCCACGGGAGTGTGTCGAATGCTGGGATCGGACCTGGCCAGTGACACGGCAAAGGGGAGTGACTGGGCCGTTTACGAGGTTCAAAATAAAAACGAGGTCAGTCGTGCTATTATTATTATACGTTTAAATATGGGCGGCTTTTTTTTTTCGATTGTTACCCTAGACATGGAATCGCTTTGTTCGGCATCGATAGGCAGTATCGTAGTCGGTCAAATTTTAAATTTGGCCAAAAACTAGTCGTATTCAAGGCTTAGTGCCTACGTAGTTCGATTCAAATGGATATTTATCTATTATCTTTAAAGTAGCATTTTCTATAAACTACCAGCTTATAAGTTGTCTTGTTTTAAGTCCAGGCATTTGACAGTAAATAAACTTTGAATTCAATTGAGAATAAGATGAATATCTTGACTTACATTTTGAAAATCTTTGACAAATTATCGATATCGACTGCCTTAGTTAGTTTGGAATGGATAAATAGACCGTGCAAAGGCCTAGGGTATGAAATGAAAAAATCAGCTCCAGAATATAAAATCTAGACTATTATCATCATTAAACATGATCACATTCATTAAAAATCATCATCTACATTAGGGCTGTCGTCACGACGATCATTATCAGCATCAGCAACAGCAGCAGCTCCAGCGGCAGTATTTAAATCAATACCATCAGGATCATCACAACTCTTTTTTTAATCATTTCCCCCATCTCAACCCATCGGCTTCATCTGCGCTGCTCGTTTTACTAAATTATCCTCTTCCTAACCTCTTCCGCACCTCCCCCCCCCCCCACCACCACGTCTTGTCTTCGAATTCAACTTCCTCCTCCTCATCCCTCTCCTCCTCCTGCTCTTCCTTCGTCCCTTTGGGCTTTCGAATAATCACGCCAACATAAAAGATAACAGATCTCTTACAAGAAATATTACAAACTTACACCCCATACAACAAAGATAACTAGCCTTAATCCTTCAACAACAAAGATTACAAGTCTGAGAGCACCACTTATAAAGATACCTAGACTTGGTAAAGCTGAAGCTAAAAAAAAGTTGCTAATAAAGGAACAAAACGAAACAAACAGAAACAAATCTATGTATCTTACGCTCAATGTGAACAATTGCCTAATGTGAACATTATGCACAAATTTTGCCTAATGTTCACATTAGGCAGAGAAATTGCCTAATGTTCACATTTGGCAAAATGCTTGCCTGATGTGAACATTAGGCAATGTGTTCATATTAGGCAGGTGCATTTTGTTTAATGTGAACAGGACGATTGACTGGCCACCACAGTGAATTCCCTTATGTGTTGCTGTGACACAGAACTGGGCAACAGGTCTGGAGCCTGTATCAACGGTGGCAGAGGAAGACTGGAGTAGAGGCAAAGATGAATGAGGCATGTGTGACAGACGCAGCAGATTTGTCAACAGAAGAAATGGACACGTTTATGACAGAAACAGACGCAGACTTTTGCGAGGCAGTAGTTTAATATTTCATTGACATACGTGTGGCTGCAGATAAAGGTCAATCAAAGGCCTCACGAAAGATGTAACGCCGTGGCAAGCACCTACTTATGCCGTTACACGTGCGTGGGTCAGTGTGGAACTTTGAGGGTAAAGCACGCCCATCTGATCACAAAAAGTCTTCTCGTGGTAGTTTTCAATGAATATGACGAACTTAACACTCTGGGATACCGCGAAGGTATTATTGGTGCAAAATTCACAGCAGCTGGCCTTTGTGTTATTGAACAGGTTTTGCTAAATCCGGAGGAAGTTCCAAATGTGAGCCTTTCACTAAGAACTGTTACAGCAAAGGCCGCAGGTGGACAAGGGTTCGCAAAATGTCAATGAAAGACGCAATGCCCTACAGGAAAATACAGCTGTAAGAAAAGCAAAACGCTGTGCAATTTACTCTGCCACCCTGGTAAAAGTTGCGAGAATTTTCAAAGATTTACTTGCTTCAAATTATTCCAATGCAAGCATTTGCACCCTTCCAGGTGATAAAGATGATTTTGCAAATTGTGTCATCTAAACATCCATGCAGACGTTTATTGGGCCTAATTTTTATTTAAGCCGTTAAAAGATTGTTTGTATTTGTATACCTTTTTTTTTTACTCTAAGGGGGTCCTTCTCAAGTTCCCATTTGTGCTTCCTACTGTTCAATGACATTTGCATTTGTTTTTAGAGAGTTGAAATATGATTGTTTATAAATTATTTGAAAAATTTGGGCAACACATTGTTGTTTGAGAATTCTTTCTACAGTAATGACGTATATTTTTGTGCTCTCTGTTCACATTAGGCAACCATCAACAGCCCTATTCACATTAGGCAAGTTGGTTCTGCCCAATGTAAATATTGTGAACATTAGGCAACATTTTTGCCCAATGTGCACAGTTGTAAACATTAGGCAAACAATTTTGCCCAATGTGCACATAATGAAAAATTCTGCCTAATGTTCACATTAGGCAATAGTTCACATTGAGCGCAACATATATATAAATTAAACAACAAGAACAACAACAACAGCAACAACAACAACAGCAACAACAACAACAACAACAACAGCAGCAACAACAACATCATCATCATCAATGTCAACGGATTCTACGACGACGAAAACGACAATGACGATGATAATGATATGATAATGTTGATGATGTTGATGATGATGATGATGATGAGGGGGAGGAGGAGGAGGAGGAGCAGGAGGAGGAGGAGGGTGCTCATCAAGCATTCTCACTTCCTTCCTGACTGACATACTTACCTAACTTTGGCTGAAAATCCCTCTCTCCATACCGACGGATTATCATTGAACATACTACCTAGCCAAAACACAGAGAAAGATACATTATGACATAGAAGACGGGTCTGAGGTTAACCTTGCACTGCAGTACCCTTACAACGACGTTAACCCCGGGACGAAGATAGGCCCGTCCATGTGATGGCCACCCGACCCTACACAAGACGGTGGTGGACCCACAAGGCAAGCCAAACCAGCCAGGAACCCAGGCATCGATTGGGTTGGGGGTAAACCACACACAGTACGGACAGGCAGGCGTGGAGATTTGGCGGCCTGGCAGAACAGGGTTCAGGGTTAGGGCTGGAATCACTCTCACACGCACATGTATACACAGACATGCTCACACACATGCGTACACACACGCTCTCCCCATCTCTCCAACACACTCGAGTCTGTGAAGACGCCCCCCCCCTCTCTCTCTCTCTCTCTCTCTCTCTCTCTGTCTCTCTCAGACTCTCTATCTATTTCTCTGTGTGTCTCTTTGTGTGTGTCTCTCTGTCTCAATCTATCTATCTATCTATCTATCTATCTATCTATCTATCTATCTATCTATCTATCTATCTATCTATCTATCT
>JBCHJU010062275.1:0-11291 GCA_039654505.1 Plocamopherus imperialis | reverse complement strand
GACAGCTTAGGGCCACCAGGTACGGAGATGGGGGGGGGGGGGGGCAACGGATCGGCATAATCAGAGCAACAAGTTGCCAATCGCTCCCCTAACTGTACACGATGTTGAATGGCCTATCGCCTGCCGAGCGGGTGGTGAGTCAAAGTTCGGGTTTGCCAAAGTTGAAGCTTCTCGTAGACGTCACTGGCGGGTCGTAATGATGGGCAGGGTGGGGCGCGAGACATCCTAGTATTTCTATGCCAGTCTGGAACCTTGTTCTGTGATGTCTCTCTTTAACAGCGTGGACGGTATAATATTAAAAAAAAAAAAACCAGATTATGGTTGATGGTTGAAATCGCCACATTATTTCATTCAATTGTCGTGTTGGTAAAGTCAAGAACGTTCAATGGCTCTAGTAATGTTCTAATAATAGAATTAGATTTTAACTACCAATCCCTAATCTATCGGCGGTATATGCACGACTCAACAATGAGCAAATTAAATTGTATTCAAAGAGTCTTGCTAATTCCAATATGTGGGCAAGTTACATACAGTCAAAGAGTTAAACCGTGCTCATGCAGGTATATCGAGGTGTGGCACACAAACAGTTAAGGTAGTAGATTTGCCAACCCATGTAAGTGGCGCATGAGCCCCCACAGAGACTTGCAGGAGACAAGAATCACTCTTGTATGTACATTATGTACTAGAAAGAGCAAGAAATATGAGTGACATACACTTGCCTTATTTGTTAATAGAAAATGTACCAACATCTTGACGCCCCCTCCCCCTAAAAAAACAACAACAAACCAACCAAAACACCATCACCCCCAACAACAACAACAATGAAGAAACAAAAACAAAAAAAAAAACCAACGACAAAAAACAAAAAAGAAACTCCACACAAACAAGTAAAAATGAACAAAACAATCAAACGCAAAATACAACAAATAAAACAAAACTACAAAAAAGCAGCAGCAGCAGCACCAACAAAAACAGCAACGACAACAACCAACAATGGTAAGAAATACACTAAACAATACACCGCCAACGAACTAAGAAAAGACAATTTATTATAAGGAAAGAAAGCATTAAAAAGTAGGAGAGAGAGGTGAAAATAACATCATACTTTTTTAATGGCCAACTTACGTCGATGGTCGCCTTGTAAGCGAAGCCAGGTTGGTCTGATGACGACTCTGGCTTCCTCTTTTTGGTCAGGACGAGTTTGTCGTCAAACAGGAAAACATGGCGGTCTTTCATTCTGCTGGTGGAGACGTCACCTTCCCAAATACAGAAGTCATCCTGAAAGGAAAAGCGGTACATTTCAATCAATCAAGTGCAGTCTTGATCCGAAGGTTGGCAACCATGACCCTCCATTCCTCTTTGACCTCTGCCTTGTGTTTCACATCAACATAAGTCTTTTTATCAGACCTTTCCTTATTGCCATCAACCAGGATCTCCTTGCAATGACAGGCCCATCTCCATCTTCATCACTCAAAGTCATTGGCATCGTTTCGGATATATCTTGAAGTGAAACAAAGATATTCCTGCCAACAGAGCCATGCAACCATACTTTACCCAATTTGATAATAGCTACACAGGGAGATCTATAAGAACCATCACAACTGTTGTCAGCAAAGAAATCTCTCAGATTGATCCCAACCTAAAGCTCAAATCATTGAAAGACCTTGAAAACATAAGATCAATCGCTCAAAACCACACAGTGGAGAAGAATGAAAAGGAAGATCATCAAAATTGCTGTGGTGTCCTGCTCCGATGAACAAGACACGAAAAGCACAAGACCCGAAAAGCGATTAAGTCGAGTAAATCATAGATAATAAAGACACATACACACATACAAAGAAGATTGGTGTGTTCATCCGAAGCTTCAGACCATACTTTTACTTTTGCCTGTGCAAAACAATATCCCACAGTGGGTGTCATTTCTTCCCATCTGCTCCTTGATATCAACAGTCAATAATGTTCTCCACATCTAGTCCTTTGCTTTTCAGTTTTAACTTCCATCCTGCCTCCTGATTCTACATGTCTTGTTTCTTTTATTGCCCGATAAAGAACTTGAACTACTCAAAACAATTGATGCCTCTAAGAATCAAATAATGTTTCACTTATCTGAAACTTGTGTCAATTAATTTTTTACAATAAAATTGCACATGTATTATATGTTTCTGTCTTTGTTAGTCTCATGATATTGATTTATATTCCAATAGGAATTCAAGAGGAAAATAACTCACATGTCTGATGAGATTGCCAAGTTCCATTATGTCCCCTTTGTATCCCTCCAAGAGGGGAAGCAGTTTTCCGTTTCCAACAGCTTTTTCGATGGCAATTAACATCGCAATTGCAGCTTCCACATCTTCACTATTCTCTCCAGCTCTGACAGAATATCTCAAAACATCCTGAATAAAAATAATGATTGGAAACATGATATCAAATTTACAGGCTTAAAGCAAGACATGAAATTTTGTCTTTCTTCTCCCATCATTTGTAATTCAATAAAAAGCAACAAACTGATAATTAAACAAAACAAAAACAAGTAAAGAAAAAAAAAAGCAATCACCCAAAAATAAAGTTGTGAGGAGTTTGAGCTTTACATGTAAAATTATAATAACCAACCCCCTCCCCCCCAAAAAAAAAACAAAAACAAAACAAAACAAAAACAGTGTAGAAGGAAAGGGCGCTTTGAAAGATCATCTTGCCTTCAATAGAACCTGATACATCTTGAGCCTATCAATAGGTTTCTTCAACAGCCCAAGCAAACCTTCATCTACATCTGATGCCTTGCTGATGAATTCCTGAAAGAAAAATCGTTATTTTTAAATAATGAAAAAAAAGGGGGGGAGGGGGGGGGGTGGTAATTGATGGTTTATTAGCGGTATTGAAAATGTATATATAAAAGTACAAGTGATGCATTCAGAAGTGACGCTCGGTTTTCGGTAAAAAGCAAATGACAAATTTCCTTTCCGGGATGAATTAGTGGAATTTTATTTTATTTATTTTTTTATGATGGTTGTAAAAGTGTTCCATTCCATACCTTCTTTGTTTATAAATGTTTCTTATTATTACTGTAATATTTAAATACACTTTTCTTTAGTAAATGATTAATATTGTAATAACTTACACTAGTTTAAACTTGAATGTCCGAAAAGATCATTCCATATTAAACTTCTTCTTTCTAAAAAATACATAAATATTAATAATAATAAATACAATATATAATAAATAAATAAATGAATAAATGAATGAGTGAATGGATGAATGAATGAATGAATTAATTAATTTATCAATAGAATCAATACCTTGAAGAATTCTTGCATCTCATCAGTTTCGAAGAGGTAAGCTGCATGGTCTCTGTCAGCCCAATACTTGATGTAGTTGTTAAAGTCAGATTTCTGGTTAAAAAGATGTGGAGTGATTGGGTAATCAACTAAAGCTTTTATGAAAATTGATATTTGTCATAAAACTTTTGAAACCATAAAATAAATATCAACATTTGAACAATAATTCATTAATTGGCATATCATATGTCTTCTCAGGCATATTTTGTGTTGGGTGAATCTTGAATTTTTGGATGGAGAATCAAAAAGTTAAATAAAGAACCATTCTGAACTTAATAAGGAATGAATGGACCATGGAAATCAATAAAGTGAAATAATGATGCAAGTTGAAACTGAGCTCAAATTTCATTCCTATAAATATTTTTAAAAGTCATCTCTCATTGTAATACTATATGACAAAAGGTTGCTGAAACAAACTTTATGAATGTAAACTCAGGCGGAAAATGTTTATGCTTTTTGCCCCTTGATTGAGCATACAATATAATATACTCAGGAGCCAGTGATGTCTTAAAGAAGTTTTAAATGGGATCCTTAAAACGACAATAAAAAATGCTAATTTCAGGGTGAATTTCATTCTATTTTAAATTAATAGTTAATACTTAAGTCTTGAAAACGAAAATGAAACAAATCATAACAAAGCAAATAACAAGCAAATATAACAAAGTTTTTGATTAAGATCACTCACAAATCCATGTTAAATCTTTTCTATTCCTCTTTGTGAGTTTCAGAAATGAAAAGAAAACCTTGATTTCTAAAACATGTGTACCATGATATAATTTTTGCTTATCGCCAATAAAATCAGGCGTAAATTCTCAAGATTTTCCTCTTCAAAAGGAATATGTCTGGCCAAAAGAAGAATGAATCCAGGCCCTATGGTTCCAAACTTACCCACTTCAGGAACGTGGATCCAACTGCAGAGGGGTTGGCAACACACTCCCCAAGGTCGGCCAGAAATTGACAATCATGAAAGTTGAAGATTTCATCAACGTTGGAGAAAATGGCCTCTGCATTTTTGACAAGAGCTTTAGATAGACTCTCAGGTTGTTTGCGAACAAGAGCCTTATAACCATCTATCATACCTTTCAACTCTTTGATGTATTCTCTTTCGGTTTCTTCCATCTCTTTCAGAACATATCTGCATTGGGGAAAAAATCATAGTTCAAGACTTGTGTCATTCGAGCAAAACTAAAAAATAGAATTTTTAAGTTTTATGTGCTGTTTTGAGAAAGTTCATGAAAATAGATAGCCTAATTGTTTGTCATTGGAAAACAAATTGCATGAATTCAATTTATGTGAAAGCAAAATGTTTGTTTGATTTCAGTAAGTGTCAAATTAATCACTCAATTGATCAATCAATATTATATCAAACTATCACTCAATAAATAATTAAATAAATCATTAATGAACTTTTTGGGAGGCAAAATCATTTAAAAAACAGCAATTGTTTAGTTCTAGGACTACTTCTTTCTAGAATTAACATTATTCTAATGATAATGTAATATGTTTGAAATACAGGTCAATATTGTTCTCTTCATGAAGATTACACATAATAAAACCACAAAGTGCTCTGAAAATGAAAATGTGCAATTGTTAGGTAAACTATCAAACAAACAAACAAATAATCTAGATAAGTAAAAGAATATTGGTTTCTGAAAATAAACAAAGATGAGATGTTGAACTTCATAAGTATGGATACTTATGAGCTGCCATTAAAAAGAGTTGGAAAATAAAGAAATAATATCATAGACATGAGTGTCATATTGTGAACAACAAAGAGTTCATGTGCTGAAGGCTAGTCTATTCTGTGCTGTCAAACAGATAAAATAAGAGAATGTATATTCAAAACTGAAATGAAAGAAGAAACTACATAAACAGTGCTGAATCACCCATGAGTACGAAATAATTTGGACACAGTAAAACAAGAAATTGTGTCATACAGCTGTATCATCCATGTAACATAATCAATTCAGAAATCAAAAATAGAGACATGCAGTCATTAAGAGACTAACAGATCAAAGAGATTACAATGTGTACAGAAAAAAAAAATCCTTAACATTCAAAGAAGCAAAAAAAAAAAAAAAAAAAAAAAAAAAACCCCCCCACCCCCAAACGCTTTTGCCTTTTCTGATTGAACAATTTAATTAAACAAAATTAGAGATAAATCCTCATCTTACAGATATTATTCTGAGATGAGTTTATTATATATTATTCACTGTATTAATGAAAAAAGAAAACAAAAAGTCTGGTAACCTAAAAACTTTGCAAGCATGAACAAGCTCTTACGAAAAATTCTGTCTTTGTTTTGACTTGTGGTTTTGCTCAAATGATGGCAGGTAAAATAATTGAGTGTTAGTCCAGTGCTATTCAATTATAAATAAATATGTAAAAAAAAAAAAAAAGTACCTTTTCCTTCCATTTCAGGACTGACTTAGGCTTGGAATGTTGGTGTTCAAACCTCCTACTCCTCTAGTCCGGGGAACTCTAAAGAAGTTCTACTTTATTCAGGAGTACAAGGAGGTTCATGCTCAAGGAAAGGGAAGCACTACAAAGGGGAGGCAACTCACACAATAAGGTTGTTGTCGTAACTTATCACAGAGGGTCTAGGAAGTACAGTATAAAAGGAAACATTTGGTATTAAATGTACTACATTGTCATGACATAAGAAGTTTCCCCCTGCAAAATCGACTCTTATTGAATGTAATATCCCAGTATTCTTTTCTTCTCAAATAATATATCAACGCAACTATAGCTTTATCGATTTGCTATAAATATAATACATTGTAATAAATGTATCATATTCCAATGAGTCAAATGTATGGTGTCTTCAAAAGTCTGGATGACATTGTCAATGTCACTGATAATTCTGTCAGAACAGAAAAGTGAGAAGGAAAACAATTTATGCAATTTCCAGTTGTTCCTCAAATATCCACTTATGTTAATTTGTATTCTTTCATGTTCTTCTTCTTCTGTCGTTCACTTCAAGACTACACAGGACCAGTTTCAATTATGAACGTAGTGGTCTTGATTTGTTCATTCAATGGACAGTGCAGTTTCATGTTCTTCAAGTCTGTCATGTATTTTGAAATAAAAATAGCATTTTATTATGCTGACTAAAATACATGTATTTTAAATATATAAATAATATTTGTTTTTCTTATTCATAACAAATATGCATGTAAGAGAAAAGTACTTGTTGTAACTTAAATATCCTAGTTTTGCCCAATGCATTTCTTTATTCTCGAAGCAAAATGATCTTCAGACATGTTGCCCTGACCATTCCTTGACTTTTATTGCTCTGAATTATCATTGAGACAAAATGAATAACTATAAACTCCTTCTAGTTTTTCTTAAAATAAATATCCCTGCCCCAAGCAACAACACCCAAGTATGACTTACAAAATAATCATCTCACTCAAGACCATGTACTCATTCCTGAATCATGTTAAGAGGAAACATGTCAAACATTATTTAAAGTGATGGGCTTAGTTTTAAATGTTTACGATCAGTTCATGGTATATTTCATTAGTCCAGTGGGTTTCTCTTTCTGCATCATTTTATTTCTTCCTTAAAATTCTTTTCACAAACAATTCTGAATATATGATGTTTTCTTAGTAAAAACGTTGCAATTATTTATGAAAAAAATGCATGCTGTTTATGCTTTTGATTGAATTATGCTTTTGATTGAATTAAACCTAAAAAAAAAAAAAAAAGAGAGAAAGAAAAATCTATATGATAATGATTGTTTTTCTAAAATGGGATTAATGATTTGTGAAATACAATCACTCATGAAAATAACATATAAAAAGATACAATAAAAAAAAACAAAGAACTGCAAACTTCAACTCCCCCCCCCCCCCCCACCCCACCTTCAATCTCCTACACCACTATCCCCTTCAATTTAAAAAAAAAAAGGCAATCCATCAAAATTACATTATTCCACAAAATTCTATTTCTCCCAATGCTTATAACTTTTTAAATTTATTATGTCTTAGTTGAAAACAATATTCAGTACGTTTAACTACCGAACACATAAAGATGAGAGAAAATATCATCTCCTGAGATTAGCCTACATAATTTTTCCTGCATTATTTTTACCACTTGCAATTTGATTGGTTTTGACCATCATGCAAATTAGTGAGAGAGCTTGATCTTAAAACATGCAGGGGGCGGGAGTAGGTATTATTTATATTGACTTCTGAAATGTTATACCTTAAGAAAAATATCATCATGAAACCAAAATAAAAACGTGAAACAAATTCTACAGCATATTAAGGAAGATTCTGAATGTTCATGTAAACTTGCTAAATTATTACAAAGAACATGATAAAGACAAGAGTATGCAAGACAAATGATGAAAATTCTCATCTATTAAAGTCTACAAACAAAAGACAAGATGGTTCTAGATGATTAAGTACACTTATACACCTTACACTTATACATTGTTAAAAATCCCAGAAGCAACTGTGTGAAACAAAAGGAATATTCAAATGCAAATGAACTTCTCTTCTCATTTTGGAAAAAATATTACTTCAAAATTAAAGGAATTCTAGAGAGCCAATTTTTTTTCCTCACCGTTTTTTCAATCCAGCTTCTTGTTGCTTGTTGCTAACTCGAAGAACATCTTCCCTAAATGTCTCTTTGGTTGAACACCGTGGAACCTGTGAGGAATTTGACTTCTCGTCCAAGTAGGCAGATGGGACCCAACCTTCTTTGGATGGACATGTCTTGGTTGGACGTGTTCTCACAAGCCATACGTCAGGTCTTTCTTTGTCAATGACCTCAACTATTTGCCCTTCTGTGAGACGAACAGACTCCACCTCTCCTTCTCTAGGGGTGTAGTCAGCAATTGCAACATGAGCTGGGAAAATCTAGAAAAGAGACAAAAATGTTGAAAAAGAAAAATTGCTTTCCAATATGTCCTTGCTCATTTTGTTATATATTATCATCATATGATTTAGCAATTATAATTATAAATAACAAAGGCACATGTAGGAAAAAATTCACAGGACTTTTTCTATCAAACTATGAAATAGCTAATGTAAGATTTTGTATGGGATTTTTAAACTCGTATTTAGTCATTATGAGATATTTTATTACAATAATATATTCATAAATGCGGAAAATGAAGAGCTTTTAGTATGTTCTGTCAAAATGAGAGAAAATCATGAAAGATTGTGGGATCCTTGTTAGACAAACTGTATTGAAAGATCTGGGAAAGCCTGCTACATTTTTTTATTTTGTCACTCTAAAATTCTTTAAACATATTGATATAAAAAAAAAAAACTCAAAAATTTCTGACTTTTAAGTCCTGTAGATTTTCAAATAAGTTAAAAAAAAACCAACAACAAAAAATACAACAACAAAAACAACACATCAAGTGAATTATCACCTGATGAACACACAACTGCTAGAATACAGATCGGACTTGAAATAAAAATATGCTTCAAAAATATAAAATGAAAATAAAAAATATAAGTAGCTTAATAGCTAGGAAGTTTATTTAACAAAAAGAAAGAGGTTCAGAGGAAGACTAGCAACAATGCTGAAGAATATTGCAGTTGAGAAGAGACTACTTATTTGGTAGACTCTGAGATGGACGGCTCCAGGACAGATAAATATCAGCACAATGTGTCAAGTTAAACCTAAAAGTGATTGCTCCTTACCCCTCTAAGTCGAAATTCATCCTCAGAAGTGTCCATATCAAACTCCATGGAATTAGATTTTGAAGAATGGATTGATTTCCGTTCCTTTTTCTTCAGACTTGCGTCTTCTGGTCAAGATAAGTTTTGAATATAGAGTGTATAAAGCAAAGTTTCAACATAAAGAGCAACTTTTGATCATAATGTTTAAACAAATAGAATTTACCGGCTAATATTATCAGAAATAAGTTAATTTATGAGGGACATATTTGTTATGATGCAAATAAAAATGGAGAGGTTTTACTTAAAGAAACAAACCCCCAAAAATATGAGAAACAGAAAGATTTTTCTTTTTCACATTAAATGAATAAGAAAAAAAATTATGTCATCTCCTTTCCTTTCCCATCACCTCCCATGACTCTAAAAAAGTAAAAACGAAAAAAATCGATATCTAAACTATTCCAATCCTTGCCTAAGAGAACGGCTCCACCTAACATAAGCTATTTAACCAGGAGATGAGCCATAAGAATTCATACATAACACACAAATAAAACAAAACCTATAAGTTTACAACCTTACCTTCATCCGTTTCTTCTTCTCTTTTTACTTCATCCATGTCTGGCTCAGAGGCAACTTCCAGAATTTTGGAAGGAACAAAGCAAACCTTAAAAAAGTAAAGTCAGGATATGAAACCTTTCCAAAGAATAAAAAAATATCCAAAACCAAACATACAGAGTAAAAAAATATTTCCTACTTCACCAGCAGTTACAGAGCTTACAAGATATCATTATGTTTTCTTTCAAACTGCTAATATAGCTGATAACTATTGTAAGAAAAATTGGACATCCCAACTTCAGAAAACTTCCTGACTGTACTTACCGTCTATTCAAATCATCTTATCGCTTTACTACATTCTCCTTTCTCATAATTTATAAGTATTTTTTCCCTTAAATTTCTGTGTATGTATATATATGTACCTGCACTTGCGTAACAATGCATGTATGTATATATGGAAGGAGACGGGTGAGTATTGAGAAGAAATTTGGATTTATAGGGCGCCCTACCTCCCGGATAGGGAGCTCAGAGCGCCTTACATTAAAAGTAAGGTTTAACATAAAATTCAAAAAGAGGGAATTAAATTGCTAAAAAGAATTAATTAAAATCAAATACAGGCTTTGTCCAAAAAAAAAAAAAAAGTGATTAAAATCTTAATTTATGTTAAAATAAGCTTTACCAAAAAGAAGAAACTTAAGTTTTTTTTCTTAAAAACGTTTATAGAAGGGGAACTTTTATAGCAGTCATCCAGATCATTCCAAAGGACAGGAGCACACACAGAAAAAGCTTTCTCTTGACGTCCCTTGACGTCTGCCGTCGTTGGGGAGACATGAGGGCTGAAGAAGCAGAGATCCTCTTCCACGTTGGTCTGTCATTGGCCTGCATCAGGAGGTCCGTCATGGTCATCTTAGTACATTCTTTAGTGTTGTTAAGCCATGACTTCCTTTGTCCCCCCTCTTCTGCGACCTCCCTCTACTGTACCATGCATGATGGTCTTGCAGAGGCCGTCATGTCGGATCATGTGTCCAAACCATGCCAGATTACGTCTCTTGATGATGGCAAACAAGGGTTCGTGTGGACCAACCTCACAATGACATATTGGTTTGGCTCCGTACTGGCCACCAAAGAGGAGAAAGGCCTTTGTGTGACGGCGGAAATACGCCCAAGCTTTCGTATGGCCACAACAACGGTGGCAATCACAATCACAATTATTTTAACGGGAATTCTAGGGTTGGACAGTGAGGAAAATTGAGGCTATGCAGACACAGATTCACGAGCATCTGACACTTCTAAAACGACATTGATTTGATGACGTTTTTGAAAGAACCGTATACGACATTATCAGACATACAGACACCCTTTGACATAACAGCAAGATAGATACATGTACTGACTGTACAATACGGAGATAAACTACGCTAGTGAATCCCATCGGCACATCAAATGGAAAGGAAAACATGAAAATACAGTACGGAGATACACTACGCTAGTGAATCCCATCGGCACATCAAATGGAAATGAAAACATGAAAAACACGGACGAGAATCCAACAGTGAACCTGAACCAAACCCATCAGGCAAATTTGAAAATTCCTCACAAGACTACTCTCGGCGCTGACAATCCACAAAGGGACAGTGATCTTATAGACATTTATTATGAAATGATATTACACAAGACAATTTGAATCTATCATCATCATCATCATCATCATCATCATCATCATCATCATCACCATCATCATCATCATCATCACCATCATCATCAT
>JBCHJU010062166.1:0-11291 GCA_039654505.1 Plocamopherus imperialis | reverse complement strand
AATAATAATAATAATAATAATAATAATAATAATAATAATAATAATAATAATAATAATAATAACTATAATAATAATAATAATAAGAAGAAGATACTAAGCCTTTATCCTTACAATAGCCTATGGAGTCGACCTAAGATATATACTAATTGTACAGAAAAAGTAAAGGAAACATTTCATCATTTCATATTGAAAGAGGGTGTGAAGTGCACACATAAAACGTACTTGATACTAATATACAACCATAATATAAGAGACAATTAAAATATAATGCTAGTATGCTATTTTAGAATGTAGATCTTATTGAACATTTAATTTTTGAAGTTATATCAATAATAATATATATAATGAAACAATAATTAATATGTATCTCATTAGACCACTATGTTTAATTGTCAATTATTACACATAAGTTAAAAAAAATCGAGCGTCAAAAGAAGAGCATCGCCGCAAACGGAGGCAATTAGTGTAAATAACTTGCCCAAGGGTTAAGTCACAATTTGCCTGGCAGGATTCGAACCACCAACCTTTCGGTTGTGAGCCCAAATCACTACAGCAGTGCCACTGTGACCACTGTAGCAGTCACAAGTAGCATTCACAAGTAGCATTCACAAGTAGCATTCACAAGTAGGATTCACAAGTAGCATTCACAAGTAGCATTCACAAGTAGCATTCACAAGTAGCATTCATAAGTAGCATTCACAAGTAGCATTCACAAGTAGTATTCACAAGTAGCATCCACAAGTAGCATCCACAAGTAGCATCCCCAAGTAGCATTCACAAGTAGCATCCACAAGTAGCATTCACAAGTAGCATCCACAAGTAGCATTCACAAGTAGCATCCACAAGTAGCATTTACAAGTAGCATTCACAAGTAGCATTCACAAGTAGCATTCACAAGTAGCATTCACAAGTAGCATCCACAAGTCGCATTCACAAGTAGCATTCACAAGTAGCATTCACAACGAAGCACACATGCACACATGCTAATATCCAAGCGTGAAGTCTTAGTCGGAATAGTAAAAGTCAAAAATAGAAATACCCATCAATGCTTTCAAAGGGGATAAAACCGCTTACAACAGGAAATGAACAAGGAATCAAGCGAAGTTGAATATACATACCAAGACTTATTCACAAAGGAGAAAGGAGCAGAGACGAACGAAATGGAGATAAAGAATAATGAAAGGAATACAATATCAAATCAAGTTCCAGAGCAACAAAAAATAAAAACCAAATCTCACAAACCAATGCACAATTAAGAACAAAATAAACAAAACCGCTATCAGAAAAATAAAACAAAACAAAGCATTAAAAGATCATAAGAAAAAACAAAACCGAAACACACAGAAACATGCGAAAAGAAGAATAACAATAGAAATAACATAAAACAAAAAAAAACACAAAACAAAAAAACAAAAAACAACAACTTCCGCCCCCCCCCCCAAAAAAAAAAACAACCAACAAAACAACAAACAAACAAACAACAAAACAAAAACAAAATCAGACAAAAACGATATTAAAATAAGAACAAAAACAAGCAGAAAATCTGGAAAACGATGCAAAAATTAAAAAAGAACCCTGCAAATAAAAAGAAAAGGGAAACCAAAAACACCATCCCCCCCAAAAAAGAACAGCAAAAAAACAAAAAAAAAACAACAACAAACAAACCCCAAAACAATACAAAAAATAAAAGAAACAACAAAAAGCAACAATAAAAAATCCCACCCAAAACACGCCAAAACGCCAAATACATCGCCCTACGACAAGATAGTCACCCAGACTCAGTGCGCCGATCTGCAAGCCATTGGCATGCGGATGCATATTGTTCTTTAAGCCCCTTTAAACTGCCATGGAATTGTCCACACGTCCCCAGAAAACATTCCAAATGGTCAAGGTAATCCTTCAGGTATGGGCCTTTACCAGCAGGTTTATAGGTTCATGCATGGGCTTCTTACGAAAATAGTTTCCCCCCATGAGATTTACGCTCAATCCCTGCAATAAAGGATATTCATGTTCTAGGTCGTCATCGTCGTGCGTCAAAGACGAGTCCGTGGCCGAAATCCCAAGACATCTTAAAGCCAAGATGAAGTTAGGTCATTGATCTTGCTATTGGTTTCCTAAAATTTCTTCGGTTGATGCGCGTAAGAGGCCAAGGACCTCGGACAGGAAAAGCGAGCCAAAGCGTTGTTGAAGGCCGAAGCATCCCGTGTCTCTTATAGTGTTCCTGTCTGACTGGTATTTAGGTATTAGCAATAGAAAAGCAAAAAAGAACGAAAGCAGGCGGGGTTAATTGAGGGAGAGAGGCAAGAGAGAGAGAGAGAGAGAGAGAGAGAGGGGGGGTGGGTGGGTGTGAGAGAGAGAGAGAGAGAGAGAGAGAGAGATAGATAGAGAGAGAGAGAGAGACAGAGACAGAGACATAGACAGAGACAGAGGCAGAGACAGAGAGAGAGGGGGGCATTAAGTGTAGGGAAGAAAGATAGGCTGATGAACTGATAATTTAATAGGAGAGTGGAGACACGTACAAATAAATAATTAGAGGGCTACTTTAATGAGATACCATCAAACTGCACTCAGAATTACTATTTATTGATAACTTTCACAAAACGAGGCAAAAGAATAGCTAACGGATTTGAGGAAAATATCATTACACTAGCCTCGACATAATATACATCTGAACAGGATTTTGATAGTTTTGGTAGCATGGCAGCTCTTTAGTTTATACTGCACTTATGCCGCGCGCGGACTAGGTTGATAGTTTCGCCCGTTCAATGTGAATATAAGCAAGGGTTTAATAGACACCCTTTGTGTAAGTTTTCACCAGATAATGTACAGCGTGCGAAAAAGGAGCTCACACCTTGAGGAAAATCACGATAAGTTCGTCAAGTGGATGTTCGCTTGAATATTGCGGGAATAGAATTCACACCAAAATAGCATTACCCAGTGAACTCCCGAGTCAAGTGGTCGAAATCGGGTAATTTGCATAAACGGCAATCAAGCAAGAGACAAAAAATCTTATTAAACCTTTTGCTTACACTCGCATTGAACGGGTGGAACTATCAACCTAGTGCGCGCGAGGCCTTAGCAACCAGTCTTCAAGTCCTTGGGACGATTCCCGGCCTCCTTGTCCAATGGGAATATCTGTAGTATAATAACCGAGTCCCTGGTATCACTAAAGACGGACAATGAACTAGGAATTCCCAAGTGCTTTGCCGCATGTGAAAGAACTCTCGATAGTCAAAATCGAGACGAGCAGCAAGCCATATCGGCCGTCACGCTGGCAAAATCCATGTTCGGCCAATAATAAGCCTATCAGTTTCATGCATCGCTGCGGAGTCTCGAGCCTCATCCGACCCATATTGACCTGTTCATTACTGTGAATTCAGGCGCTGAGGGAAAAGGACAAAGGGTAAGGGAGTTTGACAGGGCATCCATACTGGAGTTGGTTTTTTTTTTAAAGACCGTAAGTACACTAAACCAAATATTACAGGAGAGCGAAAAAAAAAAAAACAACAACAAAAAAAAACCCAAAAAACAAACCGTTCACAACATACTGGTAGTTGATTGGACTTACGGTTTTTTGTTTTCGCATTCACCGCTTTATTTATGAAGATAGAGAAGCAAGACTCAGAGCAGTCGATGCGCTTTGATTCAAACTATATGGTGGTGCTAAAAACTCATTTTCACCAAAATGTGTACTTACGGTCTTTAAAAAAACCCTCCAGTTTTGTCTCTCCAGCTAATTCACGATATCCCTTTAACACTCAACTGTCTATCTATCACCCTGTTATCCTTGGGTTTTCAATGTAAAATTAAAATCCCATCTCATGTACAGTGCTACCCATATAGAGTGAGTGACGTGCCTGATTTTTATTTCTTACTGTGTGTGTGTGTGTCAAATCCATATAACATACTGGGATTGTGTTCAAGTTCCAGTAATTGGACATTTCATGCATTGACAGGCTAATTGTTGCATTGATTGCTTTTCAGTTACAATTACAACAATTTGCCTCTCCTCAGCACACCATTTGTGATTTGAATGATGCGCTCATCATTTACTATGACTCAAAAACATTTTATAACATAAAACTTTTTTTGTACCTCAGTGAAAGTCTTTACATGATTGGCTTGATTGATTAAAAAAATTGAAATCACATTGTAGAAATATGTCATTGTTGTCTACTTATTCTATCTTTTCTATTCATGTTCAGCATATTCATTTTAAATCGTACCCATGTGGCATTTGTGAGTTTTGATTTGCATGCGTGGGTTTTTTGGTTTTTTTTTTATTTGTTTCATTTTCTTATTTCATATTTCACTAAGTTGATCTTAATCTTAATAGATACTGGTACTGGTAGTTGACAAGGCTTACTAGCAATACTATTACTATTAGTAGTAGTATCAGTATGAAAGTTCCTCTCCTTTATTGTTCCTATTACTATTACTGTTACATTTACATTTGTTACTTTTATTTATCCATGTGATTATGTGAATGATGGTCTATATGTGGAAAGAAGAAACAAGTATGATATGAGGAGGCAAGGGGCTTGATTATATTATACTGCAGTACATTGAAATAGATCTGACACACTGCATCTAGTAGACAATTTTTATGGGTTCCATAGAGAATTGCGACAAACACCGAGGGAAGAATTTTAAATAAAAAATGAGGAAGAAAAAATTTGGATTCTCTGACTTTTGGGGCTTCAGTGCCACTGTCTCAGGTTGCAGTCTCAGTGGATCCAAATTTTTTCTTCTTTTTTTCTATAAAAAAAAATTTCCCTCTGTAACAGTAACGTATGTAATCATTCTTTATGGGGCCCATTGAAATTGTTTGGATGTACTTGTGTCAGATCTATTTCATTAAGAGGTTGCCAACTATCAGAAATTGAGACATGCATTGATACATTTACATGTATTAATATTAATTATCATAAGAGGGAGTAGAGCTCTAATAATAAAGAACAAATCTATCCACCCAATCATTAATCATGCTCTGTGAGCTTTACAAGGGTTTCCCTAGCCCTAACAGTAACAGGCCTTCTCCAGTATACAATGTAATTATATTCCCACTACACAAGGGGTTATTATTGTTATCTTGCAGCACACAGCCAAGATTCTCCTCTGACTCAGGGGTTCTTAAAAGGAACTGGTCCTACAGTACTGGTTGGACAGTAGAACAAAGGACGGGGAGGATGGAATACATGCACATGTACATGTATATTAACAACGTAAGGTAATCTGTGTTCCCTAACAACATACATCATGTTATATAATATAAAACAATTTAGTTGATGGTATGGAAGAAAGTGAAACAAATACTTGAGATTATATTTTTTTTGTTTTTGTTTTATTTTTAGTCAACAAATCAAATCAACAAATATAATCATTGTTCAAGTGGTAGATTTAAATCGATGTTCAGCATTGACAATTCAACCAGAGCATTTGCCGTTTTAATATTTAATAGGAACTTCTGGTATTTTTAGCCCTTCTCATGCACATTGGTAGAAATAGATCTCACTTCACATGGCTCTCTAATATAAATTATGCAGGTGCTAACGAATGCTCTTACTCTCAGTAACTCTTACATATTAATATTTATTATGTTTAGTAGTGAAGTATGGTACAAGTACTAGTGTCATGGCATTATCATTATCATACGACTTCACCATTATTTATTCTATAAATATATAAACATAATACCTCATACTATATTATACCACCACAAAACATTTAATAATACAAAGCCTATTATTATTACAACACTGGCATGGCTGGTATTGATAGTATGACCATGCTTGTACTAGACCTCTTTTTAAAAAAGTTTGGATATTTAGGCTTTCTTGAGGACCTGGATCATTTTGTTGTCTCCAAAGGTTGTGACCTGTGGGGTAAAAAATGATTTAAAATTTAAATTCTTAAATTCTTTAAATTCTCATTACTGTCGACTCCACTTAACTCGACGTCACATAACTTGATTTTTGGACAACTTGATCTTTTTCTTTGTAACAGACCCCACTGTAGTACATTATCTATCAACGGTTGATTTGAACCACGGATTTTCATTTTTCTTCCAATCAACATTTGAGTCAAGTGGAGTTGACTGTACTATTGTTATTATTGATTAAAATAATGAAAATTAATAATAATAGCAACAATAGTAATAATAATAGAAATAAAATCCATTCCTATTGTTTTAAAATTTATTTGAAAAATAAATTTGGTTAAGACAAATTGCTTTACAAGCAATACAAGTTCACATTAAATATCAACACGCGTGCAAAAATAAGTGAAAGAAAAAAGAAGAAAAAAAGATACAGGGCAGCCCTAAAGTCGCGCAAGATCCCGTGGTAACATAGGAGCCAATTAAAGCTTCAGTAAAAACACCAAAATATCATTCCAATTTTCTCCAAAAGAACACTTTAGCACCAAAAGGGACCAGAGCTGAACACTACAGATTTGGTTTTGTAAAGAGGAAAGTAACTAAAAAGTTGACATGGAATGAAATAGTTTTATTGGCTAGGTGTTTGTGGAAGAAAAAAAAAGGAGCGATGAATTCCACAGAAGATACCCCAATTCAAACCTCAACCCATTTTCTGTGCGCTTGGCCAACACTGACTTTGAGCACTTGTAATGTAATTGCATTTTCCTGTTACATGTACACGTACTTGTCTTACGAAGACAACGCCATAACCAGTGCTTAATCTGGAACAATCTTTTTCATTCCGATATTTTAGAAGATTTACAGCATCTTTTGTGTACGAAACTGCATTGACGTTGATGGATTATGGCATTGCCATAACCTTTCTACAGCTGTAAATGTAAACAATCCCGGATACGTCACACCTTGTGTCACTGACAACACCCGGTAATTTATCATGACGTCACACATCTAAACACCGGTATGTACGCCCTTTGCCCTCTTGGTCCACTTTTCAATTTTCACTCCCAAGATCATGCACTAGGCTGCCTGACGAGACTTTGGCTTCCATGACTCGTCTAACAAGCCTATATGTAAAAAAACAACAAAAAACCAAAACAACGTACGTGTACATTTGTACACGTATCATCAGTATTGCTTTGAAATGTGTTAGAGTAGAGCCAGGTCAAATGATGCAGTCTTTGGCATGCCGAACATCTGAGATTAATGGCTTACAATCGGTGACGCCGAGTCCAATGGATTAAGGAGAAAAACATAATACATATCTCGCCGTAGTGAGGTCTTCCCTCTACACATAGTACAGTAAGGTACTGGGATCTTGGGCGGGCTTGCAAAACAAGACAAGATCAAGAACAACATCGATGGTACTGCCAAAACAAATCTGAAACTGTTATAAAGTTCAATTGTCTAGACGTGAGGGGCCACCGCCGGATCGAAAGCTTTGATCCAAGGAAATGACGAGTGCCTTTTTAAGTCTTGTGATCCCTTCGAGCGGCTCGCATGACTAGGAAACACTACCTGCTTTGGGTCTTAAGTAACGTGCTCGTTCTCCGTGCCCATCTCCTCCCAAGATCTGGCACTGCCTGTCAAATTAAAATGGCCACGTCTCCTTGTCAAAACGGCTGACATACGGAACGTTTTTAATTCGTATCTTAACCCTAAACCTTCCGCTAACCCGAATCCTGTCCATTCTCTAACCCTGTCCCAACCTCATCCCTAAACCGAATCCTATCGCTATCCCTAACCCTGTCACTAACCCTAACCCTGTGTTATCCGCTATCCCTGTCCTTAACCTAAAAACACACCAATGCGCGATTCAATGAAAAGCCGGTGAGATACGCAGAGTTTTCAATTCGTATGTCAACGGTTGAGACAGGGAGGCACTTAATTCAAATTAGTACATGTATGACTTCAAGACTGATTACATGTCGGTACTCACAGAGGTCATGACGTCTGCCTCTATGGTTCTCCTGACAGTCCAGGTGACGCCCTTTTCGGTCATCTCATAGGTTTCCACTGGGTTGCCATCTTCGAAGGTCAAGGTCAGCTACAAGGGTGAAAGTGTAAATAAATTGTAACACATTGGAGTCATTGTAATAGTATAGTTCTGGGAACAATCGCAATATACAGTCACAGTGATGTATGTGTACTAATAATTATGTGAAAAGAACAAAACACTACCGTATGAAAAAAGAACATAAAGGAAGAGATGATAATGATGACGACGACGACGATGATGGTGATGATGATGAAGAAGAAGAAAAAACAAATAAAAAATGATGACCAACGAGAGAAATCGCAATGGCATTTCAAAACTTTAGCCAAATCCATCCAACAATTAACACTAAAACTGGCACAGGGTAGGCAAGATGTGCTAAAAACGGAACAACATGGACAAGAGTGTTATGAAAGACAAGGAAGGGGGCATGCCGGATATGGTGTTTTCATTACACGGGCAGAGTTACTGTTAGATCATATTTTTCTTGTCCCTATACTATACTCCACTTGTCCTCGTATTCCTCGTACTGACGGATCCCTCGTCCCAGATCCAATGTCCCAATCAAGGGTGATCTTTTCTTAGTTAATGTATTCCTCGTGTCACGCATTCCTCGTCCTTATCTTTCTGTTTCAGCAAGGACGAGAATACTTGTAGGACTGTAATAGTAAGGCGGACCCTCCATAGACGGCACACGGCACATGACTTGTCGGCACTGCCGTGCCACAGGCTAATACCCCTCCCTCCATGGTCTCATAAAACGGCATCACAACACAACACATCACAACCATGGATTCGTCCGATGAAGATACTCTGATTATGATCATGTTAGCAATTCTAAATAATAGTAAAAAGAGGAAAAGGCGGATCATGTGGTGCAGATAACATTTTCTATTGAGGAGTACTAGAGGAGAGTTTAATATAACTTTAAGCTCCTTGATGAGACGTAGAGATGAGACATTGTTCTTCAACTGCTGTCAATATATTCCCAGACTTGCCTCTTTTGATCTTTGTTGTGATACTCCGGGTTTGGGGGTCCCAAAGAAGCGGTCGATCTCACAAGTTCAATAATTTCTTTCTTACTTGTAGTCATCCATTTTGGCAGCACACGGCACAAAAAAAACCCCACAAAAAAACGAGCAATGCAGCAAAGCACGGCACCCAATGCTTCGTTGTGGCGGTGTCGTGCCGTCAATGGAATGTGCAACTGCAACTCTAAATTATGGTTGTGTTTGATTTTATTTCGCACGCGTGCCATGCGCTGTGTGCCGCGTGCCGTCTATGGAGGGTCTGCCTAATAGTAATTTTACCTCTACCACTAAAAGACGCTAACACTAAGACGATCGTATCAAACCAACCAACCAACCCACCTTGGATTTCCTGCCATCTGGAGAGCTGTAGTCGATTGTCTCCCCTTCTTTGAGATTGTAGGTAACGTTGGGTACCGTCCCCTTGAAGTCCACGTCCAACTTGTACGAGTCGCCATCTTGGGTCACGGTAAAGCTGTAGTTGAGGGTGGCGTACAGCTTGACCTGCTCTTCTTTCAAACCTAGATAGTAATAGGATTTAGAGAGGCAAGCATTTAAAGGTAGGTGGCACACAAGGATATAGATCTAAGGAAGTAAGCGTTTGCAGATTGACTATTATTATAATTTATACGGTTATGAGGAGGGATGCATTTAGAGGAACCACTACACGGATGAAAGGAGATAAGCATAAAAAAGAAGTGGTAAGGGTTTAAGTTTAAAGATAGATCTAGATTGACTGAATTTTTCACAGCTTTAAGGAGGTATGCATTTAATAGGAAGAAAAGAAAGAATTTTAAAGTAAAAAAAAGTTCAGCGATGTAAGAGACAACGGAAGAAATACGATTTGCACCTAATTAAGGGAAATAACCCATGGAAACAACCTACCCCCTAACCCTAACCCCCAACCCCTAACTTTAATTCCCAAAGCCTCCTCCCCCCCCCCACCCCCAATTTTAACTCCCCACGCCACCTAATCTTAACTACGTGAGCTAATTATACATGTAACATGAATAAGAATTTCACTCAAAAAACGGAGATGTGTCGAGAGGGAAAGAGAGAATGGGAGAGACATGATTGGAGCAAGTGAAAATGTCTCAGGACAGAGGAAAGTGGAGTGCTCATTTCAGTAGCCTTTATTCCAATGGGCAATGAAAACGAAGACGATGATGATGAGTCAATGAGAGGATCGATCGTGGAATACTATGTGTAGAAGTGAGTGAACCACTAACCCATATCTTTAATAAATCACTAAGTGAGGAAACAGTTCCTGATGACTGGAAGCAGGCAGAGGTCACAGCAATCTTTAAAAAGGGTTCAAAAATTGAAGCCGGAAACTACAGACCCGTTAGTCTTACAAGTGTGATCTGTAAAATTTTGGAATCCTTCATCCGAGACTTGCTACAAGAATACATGGAGACTAATGAATTTTTTACCAAATGTCAACACGGCTTTCGTCAAAAACGATCATGTGTTACTCAGTTACTTGAGGTGATGGAAGATTTCACAAGACTTACTGAAAATTCTTGTAATATTGATGTCATTTACCTTGATTTTCGTAAGGCTTTCGACACTGTCCCTCATCAAAGATTGTTACAGAAATTGAAAGCTTATGGAGTAAATGGTCCTATACTGAAGTGGATTAAAAGTTTTTTACAAAACCGTTCACAGAAAGTTAGAGTGAGAGATAAGTACTCTGACACTGCAAAAGTTGGGAGTGGAATTCCTCAAGGCAGCATACTAGGTCCATTACTATTCATCATTTATATTAACGACTTACCTGAAAATTTGGAAAGTTGCTGTAAGATCTTCGCAGACGACACCAAATTATATGGTTCGACTGAAGATAAGGATTTACTACAGAGAGATATTTTTAAACTGTTAGATTGGTCTAATACTTGGCAGCTTCATTTTAATGTCTCTAAGTGCAAAGTACTCCATATAGGAAAGAAAAATGAAAGACATACTTTCTATGTAAACGAACAAATGACTGATGTGTTGGAAACTACTGAGAACGAGAAAGATATTGGTGTGACTTTTTCATCAAAATTGGATTTTGATGTACACATAAACAACATAGTAAATAAAGCTAATCAGATGGCGGGTTTGATCAAAAGAAGCTTTGCATTCCTAGACAAAGAAATGTTTTTAATATTATATAAATCTGTAGTCAGGCCACATCTAGAGTATGCAAATGTGATTTGGCACCCGCTATATAAGCGTCAAATGCAAAGTATTGAAAAAGTACAGAGGAGAGCGACAAAAATGTTATACGAATTGAAAGATCTTAGTTATGGTGACCGCCTATCAGCTCTAAAATTACCTAGCATGAAAT
>JBCHJU010062165.1:0-17229 GCA_039654505.1 Plocamopherus imperialis | reverse complement strand
TTACGAACAATGAAAAATTACCCACGCTATTTCTTACTGGTGGCTATAAACAGATATCGGGAGGGATGTCCTGTTTCTTTTGTTTGCTGTGTTACGGCTTAGAACTGTAATAACCTTGTGAACTGGACTCATTTATAGTCTGTTTTATACAATTTTACAGTGGAGGACAGCATCATTCTCACAAACTGTTGCATAAGCTTTCATCAGACGGGGTCCAGATTTGATGTCTGGAGATGGGTAGTGGGAAGTTTTGACACTGCACTATAGGCCTATTATATAAAGTATTAGTAGGCCTACACGTGTAGTACACATGATAGGCCTACACTGTACATAATTGTTGTTGTTGTCGGCTACCGCTTATACTTATACCGTGGCGGACCTAACTTTAAACTAGACGTATTCTTAACGCTTATATAGTGAAAACCCAAACAGCAAAGCTGATGATAACGATAACAACAACAATAATTATAATATAAATAATCATTAATAATCATAATCACAACAACAACCGACAATAGGAATAACACATTAGCACTAATTATGAGCTAGCAAGGGCATAATATTCAGAAAATCAACTGAGGACGATGGATCACGCATTTCTATTTTTGAAAAATATAAATTTGGGGGGTCTGTGATGTTAACTTTGATAGTGAGACGGTTTCAAAATACACACCCCCTGACAAAGTGATGTGCAAAAATTCTGTTGTGGAGCTTACAATGAGCACTAAATTATCTTTCTTAAAATATGATCAGACCCTAAATTTTGTTTTTTTGTGTCTTTTCCTTTCAGCAATTATTACTTGAAAAGCTTCAACAAGATGCTGCCCAATCTTCTGGTGATGAGCTTGAAGGTAACGATTAACTTTATATTCAATATTCGTGTTTCTGTATTGTTATTGTGTGTATAATATGGTGAAATTAATTTTCTTTTTATCGTGGTTAATAATAAATAATAATAATGATACGCTTATTTTTATAAAGCGCCGACTTCCGTCAAGATGCTTTGCAGCACTGGTAATGGGAGCGAGGAAAGTGTAAAATACAATAAATAAGATACATTCATGACATTTGTACAGTTTAAAAATTTTTTTTTTACATGAATAATCTAGGGACGTTGGAGAAAAATATATAACTTTTTTTATATGAAGAGTGGACGAAGAGTAAAAGGGCGGAATTTCAACTTCAATAATATTAAACTTGCCCAAAAAAATCCGTTTTTAATGAACTTCTTGAAGGAGTGAAAAGTTTGGGAGCTTTTAGTTTTTAGGGACATTTGGTTCCAAATACTGGCAGCAGCAACTGGAAACATGCAGGGATCTGGGGAAAGGGACTTCCAAATTTAAAGAGTTAGAGGATTGTAGAGTTCTAGTTGGACAATACATTTTGATTAATGATTTCAAATAGCCGGGTGCAGAGACATGATTTAAACATTTGTAAATTTGACAAGCAATTTTGAAGTTAATCCTCTTCTCAACTGATAACCAATGCAGCTGTCTGAACAAGGGCCTTGCATTGTCACAGATTTTACTTTTGTTATGAGTTGTGCTGCCTTGTTTTGCAATTTTTGAAGTCTGTTGAGACAGAACCTTTGAGCACCGTGGAGAAGAAAGTTACAGTAGTCAAGGCGACTGGTAATAATACTAATAAGGTCGTTTCATAGCCGAGTAAAGAATAAAGATGATGTATCGGTGAAATAGGGAAAGATCAACGTGAAATGATATGGTTGCCAACAGACATGTTTTCATCATAATTGGAGGTCATATCTTAGTTTGAATTCATGTTTAAATCTAGGACTTCCCTTTCCAGCTATAAAAACCCCAATTTTGTATGTTTGAATTGTAACACTATAAAAAAAAAAAAAGACGTAAAATACTGTTCGATTAGGGTTTGTGAATTCTGTTACAAAGTGTAGCAAATATTCTGTTTTGTCAATTGTATTTCTTTTATATAGCTAGTTATGATTATGTCAATATTTATTCTAAAGGATGAAAGTTTTTTTTTCATTTTGTTTTTGAATTTCTGTCTTAAAATATGTCATTTTCTTAGGTTTTAGGTTTGGGCAGTTTCTCTAAAAATAAAAGCCTGTTCATTTTGTCAATAAATATTGTTGGTTTCATAAACCAAAAATCTGAAACAGCTTAGAGAAAACAAAAATATTGGTGACTAGGAAAACTTTCAATGTTCTCTTCAGTCATGCTGTAGTTTTTCATTTTGCCCTTGCTGTATGATATTTTGTTGTTTTTGTACTTATTATATATATGGCTTTTTTTTTTTCAGGGAAAGCTCCAAATATGTCAGTAAGTATTAAGCTTTCTTGCACTAAGCTGAGATATATAGTTTGTGTTCATTTATTGTCTGTAGGTGTGTTTGTCGTTTGCATGAAGATTACAGGTTGAAAATTTCAGTACTCTCCTATTCACTGCATGTAGATCCTCTGGTCTTGTGTGTTTTATCTTATTTTATTTTTTATAATTATTTAATACAATCAATGTTTGCTCTGGGCGAAAGAAACTCAGTCATATATCATTGAAAGGTAAATGGTAAAGCATTAGAATTCAGAACTGTTATCCGAATTTGGCAAAATGAATAAATGCTAAAAATTGGCTTGGCAAAAAATTAGAAAAAGGTACAGTTCATGAATAGGAAAAAGGGGGGTCCATTAAAGCAGATGATAATCGCAATGAAGATGTGCCTTCATGGATTCCATACCAACACTTGATTATTATTTTTATTATCCCCTCTTGTTCATCTTAATGCAACATCTAAGTTGTATTATTGTTGCATTGATAGAGAGAGGGTTCAGGGGTTGTAGATTTGCACACTGAAGGGTTAGGTGCTGCCTTAATTATATATTATGTTATATTTTTATGTTAATGAACTCTGTTATGATGTGTTAGATTGCATTCCTCTGTTTCTATCATTTCAGACGTAATGCACTTGTATATTGATCACTTTCGTTCAATAAATATGATATAAATGTGAGGAGCCACTCTTCACCTTACGAACTTTAAGTCCATAAACGTCATTGTTTTGCGTGATCACATGTGCTAGATGCTAAGAATCCATTGGTGGATCCATTGATCTGATTGAAGATTCTGGGTTTGTAAAGTGATATGATATGACGATTTCATCGAGAACTTGCGCGAAGAATAGCACCTACATGCTGCCTAGACGCAGCCTAGCCTCAGGGCCGTCGACGAATAAATACGGGACCCGCAGGCAATGCGTGTAGCGATCTCAAGCTAGCGGGGCAAATATATACGGGACCCGCAGGCTAGGCGTTAATTGCTTGCAAGCCTAGTAATGTAGTGTAGGCTAAACTTAACCTACTGTTTTGCAAATTGTAGGTATGCCCTGTCACGCCGCGTCTCCACTGTAATCACAGGTCGTGTGGAAGTCCTATCATTTGCCCTCCCCCTGTCTGATCTGAACTTCCTCACTTTCCCCCACTCCCCTTCCAATGGTACACACATAGCACATGTATTACAGATCTATACCAGATCAAGGCCTATATATAGTGTTGCTGCATGATATTAATATTAGTAAGTAGTGCCCCAGATAGTGTCACAAGTCCAATAAATCAGGTGAAAAAGTTATGTTCACTGAGAATTTGGTCGTGGTAACCAGAGTCGGCATGTCGTCCTAACCGTGGTTTTCTAACAAAGAAAAAGAGAACAGTTGGTCAGGACTCAAAAATATGGTCACTGCATCCGGAGGGTCACCCTTAGCAAGGTCATGCTAAGTGGAGTGCACTGCATAAACTGTATAATAGATGTGTGTGTAATATATATATATATATATATATATATACATATTATATATATATTATATATATATACAAATACACATCTATTATATCCCTTTTCCTTTTCGTAATGCCTAATTTCTTGTCAAGGTGTTTGATTTACTTTTAAACGATGATGCCTAATTTTTCATCCTGATGACCTTTTGTTGTAACATGGTATGTAAGAGGCTTGTCCGGAAAATACCTTTTCTTTTGCCACTGTTGCATTTATCATTGGAAGAATCAAACTGAAACTTACTGACAATTAAATAGTACAACATAGCTACTATTTGACGTAATCCCCATCAAGATCGACACATTTGTTCCAAGGGTGCAGAAGAGAAAAAATGCCCTTCCGAAAAAAAGTTCTGTCAAAATTCTTTAGCTATTCTTGTACCGCATCCACAAGTTTCTTGTCGTCATCAAATCTCCTTTCCGCAAGATGGTATTTGAGGAGTCCAAACATATGGAAATCAGATCCGGGCTGTGTGGTGGATGTGGTAATGTTTTCCATTCAGCCTACACTTCTACAGCCAATCTTATGTGATCTTGGCTGTCTGTGGGGTCTCATTGTTGTGTTGCGGAACAATGCCCCATCCTCAAATGGCTAAGTCTTTTTCGGCGAATGGCTCCTCTGAGTGTCTAATGTCTCACAATAGTTGGTGGAATTAACAGTTAATCTAGGGGGCAAAACATCTAGAAGCAATATGCCTTTTGCATCTCGAAACACCGTAGCCATGACTTTTTTCACCACGGGTTGCCCTTTAAATTTTTAGACTGTAGAGTAAGATTAACTAAGATTAGTGTTTCCAAGTCATTGAGTCTTTTTGTTGTTGTTGTTGCTGTTTCAGAGGTACAGTGTATATTATATATATACACATTCATGTAGCCTTCTATGGGAAAATTGCAGTCAAAGAGTTAAACTGTACTGAAATGTGATTATTATATCACAATTTTATATCTTCTATGTGATCTGTTTTATTCTAGGATATGTGCGTTCTTATGCTCTTTGCTATTACACATAAGTAAATGAAATGTAAAGCGCTTAGAGCCTTAAATAGATGGATTAGGCGCTGTACAAATAATCATCATTATTATTGTTATTATTTTTATTATTATTATTACAGTGGGGGACCCAGGTCTGGTCTCCTGTGATTATATGATCCGGAAATGTTTCACTGTCTAAGGGTTCATCATTTGTGTCACCACCAAGTCCCATGTTGTCGTTGCTCTCCTCTCTGTAACGTATCAACAGCTGTGTGCTCTTACTTCCAACCTCTGTAAAGTGGTTGTCATCTTTGCAAGATCATAAAAAATACACCTGTTCACTAGGAAACTTCAAAATCTGTGTTCAGGAAGCACACATTGGTGTAAAAATCAATTGCAATAATTAACCGATTCAAAAAATTATGATTAGATTTTGGGATATATCAGGAAAGCCTGGTTATTTTCCGGACAAGCCTTGTATGATAAACTTAGTTCACTCTGCAAGACTATGCAGTGGTTGCTGCTTAGAATTATGAGTATAGGGGTACCACTTAAAGAACAATTCACTTACTGGAACAGATTTCTAGAAAAAAGAATTTTTAATCTTATAAAATATGCCCTCTTATTTTTATTATGATTATAAGAAAGTTCATTTGGTTATAAGAATAATGACTCAGCCCTTAAACATAGTAATATTTCTTTAAAAATGAAATCCGATTATGAAATTGTTGGATGTTTACTTCATAAGCCTCTAACCTTATCGTCACTTGTAAAATGATGTAGCCAATTAAATTATTAAAAAACAAGATAAAAAAGACAACGAAGAAAGTTCGCATTTAGCAAGTAAGCGATGCCTTTTAAAATCAATGTCACCTTTCTGTGTTGTCACCTGTGCTTTCAGGAGGATTGAGAAGATAGATCCATCTATTGAAGCCACATGTTGCGTCCAAATAAAGTGTAATGGGTGATAGTGATTAACATTGTAATCTATTAAGGATGATGATGGCTAAATTGATAAACTAAGTTTTACTGTCTCTTAAGATGACCATCTAGTGACTCAGAGTGACTGTGCAATGTGGATTTTAATGTTTGAAAACGGGACTCGGGAATGAATGTCTGGGAGTGAGAGGAAAGCAATTCAAGGCAATGCCTGCAAAATTGATTGGTTGAGATCTTAACCAATGCCAAACTGGTTTGAAAATGTAGCATGATTTCTTTGAATATATTAGTATTACTTTTCAAACCCTTCGCACATGTAAGATTTTATATAATCCAAAATTTTGAGCATTCTTATAAAAGCAGCAACCATAATACTCTTTACAGTTGACTAAGCTCTTGTAGCGATGTCCTTGGGGGATCAGGAAAAAAAAAAGAATCGCTGCATCAGAAGTTCACTTCAGCTGTAGAAGAGTGTGTTACATTGGTGCCTTTTCAAAGGGAAAAGATTGCTTAAAGTTACTCAATTACTACAACTGACTGCTATGAATTGAGTTGACTGTAATAATCAGTATGCCTACTCTATGTAGTGTGAGTCATGCCCATAAATTCCACAACCACAATTAGCTTTGCCACTATTAATAATATCTGGTCTTAATTTTATTGTTCAATTTACACTTTTTCCACTTTTCCTTCCACAGTTGTCTGGAGAGTCATCCAAAGCCTTTGAGTTGGAGCTTGAATAAAGTCACCGTTGTTGATGACATTTGGCATTTGGAAATAAGCCAAGAAAATGGCATCCAGCATGCTATTTTCATACTTCAGGACAATACCTAAAGCTTTTACTTCACTTCCCAAAATCCTTTGCAATGCCACTTCACCCGCCAGCTTGGAGGCGATTCGTTTTGCATCAAAGAAAGCGGGTGGCTCTTCAAAGAACAAGAGAAATAGAACTCAGAAAAAGCATCGTGGTTTGAAACAGTTTGATGGAAATTTTGTTCATAAGGGTGAGGTCCTTGCTACGCAATATGGGCTTCGTTTTTACCCGGGAGAAAATGTGCTCATGGAGGACAACTGTACTTTAGTTGCGGCATATGATGGCATTGTGGTTGTATCAACAGAAAAACTCAATCCCTATCCTGACAGTCCTTTATATACGCCAATCGAAAATGGAGCTGAAATTCACAAAAAATTTATCAACGTGATCCCAACACCCTTGCATGGAAAGTTTAGACTTGTATCACAGACATGATGTTTTTTTAAGAATAAATCTCTGTAGTTGAATTGCTTATAATGTGATTATTTTTCATTAATGTGTAGGATTGACAGGAATGCCACTTTTTAGTTATTTTCTGTCATTTCCATTATTTCCATTGTTTTGCTTTTTCCCGTTTTTCCGTTTTAAGGTGTTATTCTAATTGAATAAATGACATATGTTCGAAACATTGTTATTCTTTCGTTGATGACAATGAAAAAGAGAGGATAAGATATATGAAGTAAAAAAGAAAACTGAATAGGAATTAGATTGAATTAATGTGTGCCAAGGAAGAGATAAAATGTTTAATAAAAATAAACTGTATAGGGATAAGATTAATTTAATGTATGTCAAGGAAGAGAGAAAAATATTTGACAGGAATGCCACGTTTTAGTTATTTTCTGTTATTTCCATTATTTCCATTGTTTTGCTTTTTCCCGTTCTTCCGTTTTTCTGCTGCTTTTTTTTCATTTCAAAAAGAATGTAACGGCTTTAGATGCTGCAAATCTTGAAAGAGTCTGGATTCGCCCGACCATGTTGGACTTTTGGCCAATTTGGCCTGCTTTGACCTTCAAACGGCAGCATGGACTGTCTTTTCCAGACAACTTTACGCTCCATTTTGGTCCCCATCGAGAGAGGCACCCATTCTCAGTTTTTAGTAGTCTTTGCAAGTGCGCATGCAGGGTCCTTACGGCAGTCATGAAAAATTAGCAAGCAATTCAAGACTTGAAAGTCTTTCTGTTGCTTTCCGTTTTCTTTGAGTTATTTTTTTCCTATTATTTTGTTTCAATGTGTTCGAAAGGCCATCTTGCGATATTTCCATACTCGATTTCAGAAACAGATATTCATGCATGTCAATGCAGTCTAGTATGCATTGACGTAGGCCGTATCCTAATGTTTAAATTTGGGCCCATGATTAAGCCAGAAATTCACATTTTCAAGAAGAGGAGTTTATGATGCAAAAAAGACCTGCCACCCACTACAGTTAAGGTTTAGCCATGACTGCTAGGTTTATATATTTACAGGTATCGATGCTGTTATGATTTTACTATTATTTATATAATGTATATGTACACATTTTCTGGCTTGTTGATCTATCAGGGATTGTAATGACATGGCCTGCATTATACAGTAGAACTCTGAAATAATGAGTTCGACGGGTCCAACCCTAATTACTCGCTATTTCCAAGATGTCGCTATTCCCAAGCACCTTAAAATAGTTATGAAATGTTACTTAGTAGCTTAATATTATTAAGAAGGAGAGTGTGTGTACACGAATGTGATTGTACACACTTTGTGTGTTCATATTTGATTTGCGCACGTGTGATGCTGAGATGACATAAAATTCATCTCAGTATAATTCTGATCACTTATTGGTAGATCTTATGTACATGTATAATATAGGCCTATGGTACAGCTAAGAATGGCACCAGCATAACACAAAGACTCGTCCAGCTATAGGGAGGATGGGTTATTCCATTTTAAGTGAAGGAATGTGCTAGGCGGCTAATTTCACAGACTCTAAAATTCTCTGACTGTTTTAGTATTAGTAAAGTTTTACCCACAGTAGTCCTAGCAATGGGGAGGAAATACTCGCTATTTCTGAGTTGGCCTCTTTTTCATACTCGCTACTTTCATGCTAATTTTATTGACTCAAATAAGGGAAAAACGGGGATTTAGATTTTACTCGCTATTTCCAAGTTCTCGTTATTTCTGAGCTCATTGCTTTTGTGTTCTACTGTATTGACCTCGTCGATTCCTGGAATAATAGTACCCGCGCTAAAGACTGCATACTCTTTTTTTTTTTTGTGCTCTGTCTCATTTTTAGCTAGATCTTATACAATGGACAGTTAGTGTCAATTTCAATGTGACTTGAACTGAATAATCATATCTGCTAAATATTTTGATGAATACAAAGACTTGAGCTAGGCTCGAGACACATAATAAATAGGTCTACAAGGTGAGGGGAGGCCTTGCGTTAAACCAATGTGTAATTCCTACACGGCTTTAAATTGTTCCAACCAAGCATGTCTTAAACACTCAGATGATCCTAGAGATAGGTCTAGAATCTAGATGGAGAAAAAAGCGGTAAAGTAGTGGTAGTAGACTGGCCTGCACGCGATACTGGGAATGACATCATACGACTGACTTTCCGTGGTCTCAAGTTTTTTATCCGATAAGCATCTAGGCCTCTTATTTTATTACAGGTATGACAAGGACAAAAACATACATGTAATATAGTGGTACTTTTGTATTTGTGGGCCTCTTGATGCAAGTAGATTAATGAATGATGATGCTGATCTGAACATGGTCAAAAATGGGTTTGAAGGTTTCAGATCCGAAGCCCAAAGTTTTACGTCTAGCTGTATAATTATTTAATATGAAACAACGCAGGACGGCATGCCTTCCAGAACTAGTAACGCGTTCCTCAAGTATTGTTAGGCGTGCACATTTTTCAAAGTGATCATGCTATCTGAGGAGCCAGACTGACAGATCCGATATCTCGAAGAATGGTCATCTGGATTTAAATGGAAATGGCTACTGTAAAATTACTTCACTCTGCTATAAGAAAGTTGTTTAGCTGTGGAATGGCAAAATGGGTGGAGGGGATGGGGGTGTTGGCATGAGGCTAATTTTGAAAGCGTTCTAATTTTTCACTAGTCTAGGATGATAGGTCGGGTTGAGGCATGGCTTGTCCGCAGTTTGGGTATTTTTCTATTCTGTACCTTGATTTTCCACATAATTTCGATAGAAAACTTTCAGTTATTTTTATAAAAGTCAAGTGGTATCCCTGGTTTGAAATATAATTATGAATACATGTATGTTATAATGAATGTTTTGTTTTTGCCTGAATCATGCTAATGCTGTTTCTACATGTCTTTGCATATTAGCTTTTGCTTAGATCTACAACCTTTATGTCACAAGACAATTGATTTTCACAAAAAAGTTTTATGTGCCTGGATAGTGTAATGGTTTAAAATAATGGAATGAAAATTGATCGTGTCTAATATTTTTCTTTGCTTTTGGATCACAGAATGATGATTGATGTTCTTGAAGACCTTTGATATACATGTATTATTTCTATTTTCATGTTCATTGACACTGAATGCTTTATTCATATATATTCTATTAATGTCAAAATTAAAATGAAAACTTATTAGTATTATTACTCCTTGCCTCAAGTTTTTTTTTCTTTTTTTGCTTTGTACCGTATTTTGCTCTAATATTTGTGTTTGAAATGAAATAGTACATTATAGATTTGTGTTTCATTTGTGAACTGAAATCTAAAGGGTTCATGTTTGTTGAATTTTATGTCTAATTTTGATATCCCTCTCACTTGCTTTGAGGGGGGAAAATGAACCCATACTAAAATGTATTATATTCATTTATTTAGAGAAAATTATTAAAATTCATAACTTATCAAGAATTCTTGAAGGATCTCAGAAAAATTAATTTTGGACATTATTCCTCAAAATGACACAGAGTGTGACAGAGGTCCTACCGTAGTTGTTAAAATAATAACAGTATTAACAGGCCTGCTAAGACACTTCACCTCCTGGTTTACTGTCTATCTCCGATTGGACTAGGCACTCTTTTATCATGTCTGCAACAGGATAAGGAGGCCAACAACAACAAAAAAAAAGAAAAAGAAAAACTGATTTCAATGTGAGATTTAAGGCCCTGACCTTTTGCTTGGTTGTCGGGTGCCCTTATCATCGATCTATCCAGGCTCCTGTTAAAAATATATAGGCCTATGGGTCACTAAGACATCAATAAAAGAGATGTAATAATATTTAATATTAATATTGATAAGTCACTATTATTTATATTGGTATATGTGTTACTAAGTGTTAGGTAACATTTCACCTGTATGTCTTTTCATGGTTTGAACTCTTCAGTTTTCACTCTTACTCTGTTTTGTCGAAGTCACTCTGTTGTAAATGTTAAATCATGTAACACAATCAGATGCCAATGTTTTTTGAATTTGTTATCCAAGCCTTGATTCTCTCATTGATAGTTGATAGGTTTCTCTGCTCAGAATATTGCAATGGCAGTAAATTTGCATCTTATCCCATGTCTATTTTCCTTCCCCATCACAATAGCCCTCTTCTCCTTCGCAAACTGTATTGTGATTGATAAGTGACTGGCTGACACACCTAGATAGCTTTTCACAACTTTCCGCACTTCCAGCTGATGTCAAGTTGACACATGTTTACAGTAGACATAGAAGCACTTTGAGAAAATGAACAGTGCAATCTAAGAATGTTACAAAGTACATACGTATAAAACTCAAATTTAAGATATGTCGGGTTATGACAAATGTACAATGAATGATTGAATGTAAAGGCTCAGAATCCTAATCCTAGATGTTGTAATTAGTAATAGCTGAAAAGATTCAAGAAAACTGCGAACATGCTTGGGTGAACGACGAATAGTAATTTGGTTTTTTTTTATGAAATGAAATGGAAGTACCAACACAGTCAAGTCAGGTGCCATTTACATGATATGAAATTATTTTAGGACACATTTTCTGACATTTATTTTTCAAGCAACAGCATCTCTTTATTTGAATCCCTTATGAATAATGAAAGTTATTGCTAATATGAATACTAGTGTGTTCATAAAATAAAAGGTATAATAGCAACAATAATAATAATAATAATAATAATAATAATAATAATAATAATAATAATAATAATAATAATAAAAATAATAATATCCTCATTAAAATTTTAATCATCATTGTGGTCATCTTCATCATCATCATCAACATCGTATTCCTGTACACCCAAACCATGATGAAGTGGTAGAACTGGAAAGATGTTGATTCTTCCAGAACAGACACCAGTTTGAGGACTACGTTTCTTCTAACAATGGCAGCTGGCACTGGTGTGGTGAAGACTTGATCCTGGAAGCTTCTAACAAAACCCTGGTCCGCGGAGTCATGTCGGTAGGATTTCTGTCTCTTATTTGACCATTCCATTTCAACTTGTATCCAACACGTCCTATCTTTACTTATAGGAGCTAGGCGTCTGACATGAATAAAGGGAACGTTACAAAAGAATGGACAGATCAACATAGGGAATGAATTCAAAGAGAACAAAAAAATCTGATTTCTTCGTTTCAAATACACTATCAGATCTTATACTGAAATATTGTTCACTACCCGGACTTCTGCCACCACAAAGGTCCGGTCCTTGCTATGGGGTGGTGGCTTGCATGCGTCAATGACCCTGAGAGCTTTGCTAGCGGGAGCTTAAGCTTCTGTCAGGGCTACCCAAATCCCTTCTGCTGTACGGATAAGTGCCCCATGACAAATTACACGACAGTTTAAAAAAGAAGAAAAAATGGAATGAATCGAAAAATTGAAAATTCCAGATTTACATTCCCTGACGTATCTAAAGTTGAACGAAAAAGAAACTTTGTAGAGAAGAGTTCCTACAAGCACGCAGGAAGTCCAAAGCAGCTGATATCTTCATCGACTTTCAACACATAGGTCCACTGCTTTTTGTCAATGGAAGGCTTTTAATAGTTGAGTTTGTACAAGTAACATTGTTCCTTCTACATGTTCGCCACTGTGGAATTTTACAATAAGAACTTACAAGTGCGTATGTTTTATATAATGGTGTTTATCTGTGCATGTTGGTGTTCACTTACGTAGCATGTTGGTGTTTAATAGTGTAAGTTGGTGTTGACAAGCGTCTTTTGGTGTTTAAGTGCATTTTGGTTAGTCATTGTTGCTGTTTATTTGCGTATGGGTGGTGTCTGATGAATTTAAGGTTGGTCGGTGTTTACTAGGAAATGCGGTTTTTTCCTACTGCATGCTGGCAAGCACTAGTCTTTGTTAGACTACCTGGTATTTGGTATATTTATTAATGTTGGGGTTAAGACTTAACATTATTTTTACCCGTTTCTTGGTTTTTAATAATGTATGATGGTGCTTCCATGAGTATTTTGGTGTAGTGCATGATGGTGCTTCCTAGAGTATTTTGGTGTAGTGTATGATGGTGTTTCATAGTGTACTTTGATGTAGTGTATGATGGTGTTTCATAGTGTACTTTGGTGTAATGTGTGATGGTGTTTCATAGTGTACTTTGGTGTAATGTGTGATGGTGTTTCCTAGTGTATTTTGGTGTCATGTGTGATGGTGTTTCCTGGTGTATTTTGGTGTCATGTGTGATGGTGTTTCCTTGTGTATTTTGGTGTAATGTGTGATGGTGTTTCATAGTTTACTTTGGTGTAATGTGTGATGGTGTTTCGTAGTGTACTTTGGTGTAATGTGTGATGGTGCTTCCCAGTGTATTTTGTGGGAGTGAAGGCTGGTGCTTCCTAGCGTATTTTGGTGTAGTGTGTGCCAGGGTTTCCATTACGGTGTAGTGTATGCTGAGAGCATTACGGTGTTTTGTGTGTGTGTGTGTGTGTGTGGTTTATTAGTTGTTTTTTTTGTTGGTGATATTTTTATAATATATTATTTTTTCCTGATTTCTAGATCCTCTCATTTTATTTTCAAGGAACGTGCAGAGATGATAGCGACCTACGCCATGTGCGGATTCAGCGCTTTGACTGGCATTGGCATCTGCCTTGGATCTCTGATTCCCCTTTGTCCTGACAGGAAGGATCATGTGATACAGCTTGTCATCAGTGCTTTCCTGGGTGGAAATATTGCAAGTTTTGCCACAGGGTCCGTCGCAGGTATGTTACAATATACGGACGTCCTTCGTGCCAGAAAAGGGGTTGCCTGATTTCACATCTTTTAAAAAAAAAAAAAAAAAAAAAAAAAAAAAAAAAAAAAAAAGCCACGCGTGCCTCAAAAATTCTTGCTTGTGTTTGTATCTAGTAATGACTTGTTGTTTCACTGCAGCATCATTTGACGTATCAGCTTACATTTCCACTTGATTAACCAGTTTGTTAAATGGAGATAGCTATCGACTATGGAAAAAATATGATCTTCGAAAAAATTTGAGTCCAAATTAACGAGTAGTAGCCACTCGTGATGAAGGGCAGGATGGGTAACAGGCACCCTAAAGAGCACGCACTCATCCCGATGTAGGGGGTACTTGTTGTCAAAGACTCTAATCATGCCTGACTGATATATCGGATTACGGTACACACAGAAGTAATAGATTTGCCAGCTCAAGTAAATAACACTCGAGCTGACACTGTTCAGATGTAATTATAATTATAAGTTCAGTAAATACTTAATAGTCTAAGAGGCAGCAAAAGTAAAGTAAATATGTATATAAGTAAATACTCTCTTTATTCCAGTCACCAACGAGTAAATTTGAACACATGTCATAAACTTTTTGTCTGTCTTCAGGAATGATGTATACCGGGAGTTAGACTGTCAAGAAGAGGAAAAGCGAAAAGAGCAGGAACTGAAACATTTCACATTTAATGTCAACCAGGCAAGTGCAGTAAATAGACTAAATGACCTGGTCTGTTCATAAACTAACATCTACCAACGATAACAGATGTGCCAAATTAATGAATATGTTTGCTGGCTAAATGGAATCACCAAAATCCTACGCTGCCAACTTTTAAACTAAAATATCTTTACCTCAATCGAATTTGGGATGTCATATTTCTTTATGGAAGGTAACGTCAGTTTTAAAGGGGGGGGGGGGGCTTTTATAAAACATCCCCTCCGTTCATATTATGTAACATTAAGGATATTAAACTAAAAAATTTAGCCGTACTAAACCTTCCAAAAGGACGTTAAGCTAAAAACATTGAGACCGTACTAAAGCTTCACAAAATACATTGAGCTTAAAACATTGAGGCCGTACTAAACCTTCCCTCTTTGAATGCTTACACAAACAAAGAGTATGGCCTTCACCTGACGATGGGCTTTGCAAACAGACGAAATAATACAGGGTTTTGCTTGAACAAATACCGTAGCAATATTTACGCAGTATAGAGAATCAGTGAAGCAAGTTTCATGGAGAGAAGACGATACAGGTACACGCATGTATAGGTACGCGTTTGTACAAATAATGCGTTTTTGTGATGGAATTATATCTGCATGTATTAGTGTACATGGTTGCAATGATTCATTCATGTAATATTCATTTCTATGAACACGACATGGATAACACAAAGTTACTATGAGCCTGATAACTTATAGATAGATTTGATTTAATTTCATTTGTGTTGATTTGAAAATACCCTTCTTTAAATCAAATCTACTCCCAATAAAACCTGTCGCAAAACCTTGACTATTTTATATTGTACAATTGGTGTTAATTTCGTGTATAATATTGTGGATGATGTTCTATGTCTTGGTGTCATATATTTCAGTATTGTGTATTTATAAATAAGGTATTAAATTAAAACTATGCTTATTTGCTTAGAGAATTTTGTATTTTAGAGCTCATTTCGAAAAAAGGTGAACAAAAGCGCTTATATCCATGTCTAACGTGCGTTTCTGTGTCTGTGAATGTGTTTGTTGTGTTATAGGCCGATATGTTGTTGTATTATAGAAGTGTGAAATGTCTTGTGCTCAGGTGTGCGAATACTGTTTTATTTGTAAAGAGGTAGGCAGCTGTCCTTAATGGGTTGATACGGAATGAGCCACATGTCCTAGAGCCCTTCGCTTCCTAGACAGCAGACTGGAACTGATAACTGAAACGCAGCTTCTCCCATCAGGCTGGTGGGTTTTCTCCGTGAGTCACCATCTTTGCCAGAGTTCGAAAGTCTGATAGTCCTCGATGGTTCTGGGGGTTTCAGAGGTCACGGTACAAAATACAAAGCAATTAAATGCTGGTGGAAATTGAAACAGATGCACAAATAAGATGTTCTAAGAAAAAACCCAAATATTTGCTACAATATTTATAAGAATGCATAAAATAGAACGATAAACTGAGCAGCAGATATTCTTAACAGTCTTTTCAACACGCAAATAGTTGCCACCATTTTCTGTTCGTAACAGAGGGCGCATTTAAACGTTTTGTGAACGAAACAGTAGAAATAAGTATTCAGAGCCTCTCCTCTCTTTTTCTGCTTTCTCTTTATGGTTTTTGGTTTTTCACCCACATACTTTACTGAGAAACCCCACTCCTTACATTTCAATTTTGAATTCACACATCTCCAGAAACTTCCCCACATTTATTGATTTAGGCTCAATAGCTACTCTTCTCTTCAAATTCTATATATTTGATCGTATAGTCTCTTTTGTATTACTTCAAACTCGTCATCATTAGTCATGTTAAACCTATTTTGAGCATTTTATTCTTTTCGTTTACGGTTTTTTATTGGCTTGTTTTTATTCATGTTTGTTTACGTATTCTTTGGAGCTTGATGTGATATTGAGTTCTCGGATAAAGGTCTTTCTCACTCAACTCAGGTGTAAAAGGAGCACCCGACTATAGGCAGTGGAAGATCTTTATAACATTCTAGTGTGACGCCCTTGAAAAATGGGTGCTCCTCTGTATGCTCCCCAGGGAGTTGAGAAGGTGACTAGATGGAGATGGCCTGTCGGGGAATCCTTGTAAAGTGCGTAGATCATAATTAAATGGATGTGCGCTATTTTATTTTATTTATTTATCTGGGAAAAGGAATATATTGATGAAGTTCGATTCAGCGAGTTCAATTATAATTTAGAGGGTCATCTCTCAATTAATGTAGATCAAGTAATACAGTGTAATAAACGTAATAAAGAACATGTAGCAATGCACATTTTGATTAAAAAGCTGATTTTATATAGAACATAATTAAACTCCACTCATCACAGCGACAGCACTGTATAGTACAGTCTAGGAACAAAGCATTAGAAACTAGATCTTGATCCAGACCTAAAGTCTAAGTGGAGAATTTCAAAATCTGGACCCAAATCTAGTTCAGGATATAGGTCCTGGATTATCAGTAGAGCCGGACAGAGATGAGGGATTTTGTTTGTATGTTTCTTTTGTTTTGTTTTTTGCTTGTCTTTTATTCTTTCTTCTTTCTTTTTTCTTTGGAGGCGAGGGAGAATCCGTTTTCTCATCAAGAAAGCAGACACATGAATCTTACAGTGGATTTTCTTAACTGGTAAATCTCAATTTATATCTAGGCGTTTACTACGATGGCCCACGGGAAAATACAGAATCTACATTACATCTCTAACTAGATATGAATTCCAGGAGATTATCATCATACAAATCTCTAGTTTGGCCTGAAAAGAATATCAGAATCTAGCTCTCTAACTAGGCTTATGTTGTTGTTGTTGTTGTTGTTGTTATTGATCCAGCGACACTTGGGTGTTAGCCCTTCGGTTCAAAGTCATGTAGAT
>JBCHJU010062055.1:0-11293 GCA_039654505.1 Plocamopherus imperialis | reverse complement strand
GTATATTATGTAATGTATAATACATCTATATTATATTATGCATATATTGTATAATATTCACGGGGATGGGGGGGGGGGAGGCACGGGCCGTTTATTCGATTGATCGTCAAAGTTCAGGGGTTTGGAGAAATTTTCACTGTGATCCCTGAAAAGGTAATGAAAGAGATCAAGGTAGAGGAGTCAATTTTAATACCTTTGTGCAGGTATATTCTATTTGTTTTTGTATCTTCTAATTTTTAAAATGGTAATGCCTTTGAGAAAAATTGAATTTGAAAGTAGTGGAGATTATGACTTAAAAGAGACAAGAGACTGATTCCCAGTTGGTTGTGTAACTGATGCCACAGCATCACACACATAGATGCCGTTTTTGTTAATGTTTTTTTTTTTCTTTTCTTTTCTTTTTTTTTTTTTTTTTATATTCTTAATGCATTTAGTGTAGTTAAAAGGTCACATTAAGTTCTGTTGTCAAAGAAAGCTCTGTCTTCATTGAAAAAAATTGCTACAATTGAAAATTAACACATTTCATTCTTTTTGTTAGTGTTGTTTTCATCAAGCGCGGACCTCAACTTGAAGGAGACAAGAGTTTGGCATCGCAGTTGCGCATCATGAATTTCAGTGATGGCTCCCCATATGAAACACTGCATGCATACATTAGCAATGCTGTTGCCCCTTATTTCAAGTCATACATCAAAGAAACTGGCAAAGCTGAGAGGTTTGTTTAAGAATCAAGGTTTTTTTATGTTGATCTACTCTTTATATCATTAATAACCTAATTTGGCCGATATGGGAATTTACATAGATTCTCTTTAAATCAGGAACATATTTATATTGGATTGTGCTGAAAGTGTGAAAATTTATTTACTTAACCTCTGTATTTTAAAGTCTTAATAAATATGTATATGCACAACTTAAGTAATATTAAAAGTATGCTGTTGTTTCCAAGTAAAATAAATGGAAGCTAATTTTTTCTAGATTTTGACATTGATATATACTACTCATTTATGTTGTACAGAGATGGGGACAAAATGGCTCCAACGGTCGAGAAAAAAATTGCCGAATTGGAAATGGGACTTCTTCACCTTCAGCAGAATATTGATATTCCAGAGATCACATTGCCAATCAATCCTGTGGTCTTGGGTGTCATCAAGAAGTGCTCAGAGGAGAACAGAAAACCAAAGGTAGACTATACATTAACCATTTTTACAGGTTCTTGGTTTTAACCATAATAGTCATGATTCAGGGTAAAGTGAAGAGGGTTTACTTTATATTATGTTAAATTGCAAATATTGATCATAAAATAATGTGTAAATTATCTTCTTGTTCATATGACTTACTTGACTTGAATCACATTCGCTGAAGTCCTGGAAGATCTGTATATTATGGACTCTAGGCATTTTCATTGTTTCCTGTCTATGGCAATTTGTAAATGTTCATGAGTCTTTTGGGTAGATCATGGGTTTTTTGGGTTGTTCATGTACAGCAGAATAATATTTGACTTTTATTTATGTGATGCACTCTTTTAATTCTTGACAGGTCGAGGAGTTCGGGGATAAAGTTGATGATCCACAGTTTCTCAATAATCTGCAGAGTGGAGTGAACAGGTGGATTAGAGAAATTCAAAAGGTAATTTAAGAAAATGAAAGGATTATGTTGGATGATTTTGTGTATTTTATTTTTTTTTTTCATACTTTAAGGGTTATGTTTTGATAAGCTATATATGTTTATTTATATATTTGTATTCAATACACATGAAGCTTGCACAAATCTCTTCTTTACTTCATTTTTAGAGGGTTTTTTTTCCTTGGTCAAACTATGTATTCTGTTACATATTTTGACGATTTCTTGAAATTCAATGAAATTATTCCATTAAATAAAGTTCAGGTTCAATTTTTGTGGTTTGTTTTGTTTGCATTTTTGTGCTTGAATTATTGTAATCACATCTTATGAGAAATTGCAGTGAAGATTGTCTGATTTCTACATTAAAAAATCTAGGTGACCAAACTGGACAGAGATCCTGCCTCTGGTACTGCACTCCAAGAGATCAGCTTTTGGTTGAATTTAGAAAGAGCCTTGTTGAGAATTCAGGAGAGGCGTGAGAGCACTGAAATTGTACTGACTTTAGACATTCTCAAGCATGGAAAGAGATTCCATGCAACAGTCAGCTTTGACTCAGACACAGGTTTGTTCAGATTTATGTACTCAACAGTTAAGTCATTAAACCATTGTGATCAATCAGTCTCACGTGTAAAATTTTGATTTTGTTAATGGTGTCCTTTTTGAGATATTTTCATCGGGGGGGGGGGGGGGGGGATTTTTTTAAGAGAGAAAATGCAAAACTTTTAACTGGGAAATACTGACTCTGGAAACGGTTACAGATTCTAATGTATAGAACCTTTTTTATTTAATAATGATGTACTTATAAAGCATGACAAATTTCCTGTTTTCTTACAAATTAATATCTCATTCACTTTTCTCCTGTAATTTTTCAAAGGGCTCAAACAAGCAATGGCGACTGTAAATGATTACAATCAACTAATGAAGGACTTTCCCATCAATGACCTGTTGGCTGCTTCCGAGTTGGATCGTATCAAACTAGCCATTCAAAGCATCTTTTTGCATTTGAGGAAAATCCGTTCAACCAAGTACCCAGTACAGCGTGGACTTAGACTTGTTGAAGCCATCTCTAGAGATCTAAGCTCTCAAGTGCTGAAGGTAACTCACCACTTGTGTTGAAGTAAAAAACAATTAACTTTCATCAGGTTTGAGTGCTATGGTGTTATATTTAGTAGATATTTGAGTATGAGAAAATTCAGCAAATGTTAATTGCTATAGGTTCTATGTTGTAATATAGTTTTTTTTGGGTTTTTTTTTATTGTAGCATTGTAATGAAGTAAATTGAAGTGACTTGAACTTTAAACATAATTTAACTTGAATTTTGAATCAGTGCCTCTTTATTCTTTTGTATTTTCTTGTCTTCATAGATGCTTTTTAGAAAAAAATACATATTGACCAATGTATAATTGCAGATTCTTGGAACCAGGCGTCTCATGCATATTCCCTTTGATGAGTTTGAGAAGGTTGGTCTTGAAATCATCGTTTTCTTTGTTACTGGAACATTACATGCAAAGCAGTTATTTTTATCTTCTTAGTGTGTTTTGTTTTGAATTAGAGTGAAAATCCAGTTTCCCGGATGTATTTGGGTTTCATGCATAATATATATTTTCTATGCTATGTTGTCATGTCCTTTGTTCAAAACAATTTTTTTGTTCAATTTTATAGTTGTATAATCTTGCTTTCAAAACTACAGGTGATGAGTGCATGCTTTGAGATGTTCTCAACCTGGGACAATGAGTTTGATAAGCTTCAAGGCCTTTTGCGTGATGTAGTGAAAAAGAAGAGGGAAGAACACCTGCGCATGGTTTGGAGGATGAATCCAGCTCACAAGCGTTTACAGGCTCGATTGGATCATATGCGCAAGTGAGTTTTGTCTCTCATTCACTTCAAAGTGTATAAAATTAAATATTTCAAAACAATTTCATTAAAATTGCCAATGGACATATGTTCTGGTAAGAAGCTTTGATCACCTTTTTTCAGTTATCTGGCTTTATGAAGTCTGATCACTTAAATTGTTTTACTTGCTTTACATGGCACAGAGATAGTCATAGAACATTTGAACTTTGTAGGTTCCGACGTCAACATGAACAATTGAGACAAGTCATCATCCGTGTGCTTCGACCTGTTACCGTAAAGCGAGGTTCTTCTCCAGGAACTGAAGAGCCAGAGAAGAAAGGAGAGCCTGTGGCTGATGAGACAGCTGATGCCAATGCTATTGAGGTTTTGGCCTTTTTTGTTTCTTCTGTTTCTTTACTCTTGTTTTTAATGAGCCAACACATTGAATTTCAGGTTTCACATAGTCTTTCACTGCCTTAAGCAGAAACCAGCCATTCCCTGGTTTTTTTTTCCCACTGCAATATAATTGATCAAGGTTGATAGAGTACAAATATTTATATATTTATCTGAAATTTGTTCAATGAATATATTTTAAAATATTGGGTTATTCATGATTTTCATTTTTTGCATTGAAACATTTTAAAGATTTTTAAAGTTTATTTTTATATTTTATTGCAATTGTGTGAGTTCATGGAAATCTTCCACAAAGCCTGCAATTTTATAGAAAAAGTGTTGTCTTTTTGTTTGGGTTTTTTGTGTTTTTTGTTTTGTTTTCGCTTTTAAAGAGTATTTTGGTTTTGTTATTATTGAAACGGTTAAAAGTTTGGGTTTTTTTTTTTTAGGTCTTAGATGTACTTCCTTCAGGGAGGAAAATTACATTTCTTTTGGTAAATGGTGTTTATTTAAAAATTTGAAATATGTTGCAGAGCAATTTTGCATGAATCATTGAAAGCATGCTGTAGTATAATTTCTCTTTTTTTTTTTTCTTCTTTTCTTTATTGAATGATACAGGAAGTGAATTTGGCATATGAAAATGTGAAAGAGGTTGATGTACTTGATGTTTCAAAGGAAGGAAGTGATTCATGGGAGGCAGCTGTGAAAAGGTAATTTAGAATCTTTTTTTATATCTTTTGATGCACATATGGTATACGGCTTCTTTAATATGTTTAAACTATCATATATGTTTTTGAGAAAGGCACATAATATTTGGTTTATTGATCTTTTTATAATATTCCTTTTCAGATATGAAGAACGTATTGATCGTGTCGAAACAAGAATCACAGCTCGTCTTCGTGACCAGCTTGGTACAGCCAGGAATGCAAATGAGATGTTCAGAATCTTTTCACGATTCAATGCTCTCTTTGTAAGACCTCATATCCGTGGTGCTATCCGCGAATATCAAACTCAGCTCATCCAGCGTGTGAAAGATGACATCGAATCTCTTCATGAAAAGTTCAAGGTCATTATTATTTGAATTTTAACAAATACAATAATATAAATTTAATTTTGTCTACATTGAATCTTGGGGTTTATTCATTTTTTATTTTCATTTTACATAAATTTTTGTACATTGTAACTTAAAATTGTAAGGACCTTCTTGTCTGTATGATAATAGAACTATGAAGAAAATAAATGATTGTGTGATGTGAGAATCTTAATTTGTTTGAAATCTTCTTTCTTTTTTCCTCTCTTTTTTTTTTTTTTTTTTTTTTTTTTTTTTGGTGTGTTGGTTCTTCTAAAAAATTACTGTTTTTTTTTTCTTGAAGACAGGACTGTCCTGAAACTTTGCATCATTTTGAAATGGTAATCAATGCTTTTTATATACAGTATGTAAATCTATTTTTCATGTCTACTATTTATTTCAGTAACTGGTATGTGCTTATGTTTCACTTTATACTGCTGTACAGTTTAATCAAATTTTCTGATTTATCATCATCAGATTCAGTATGCCCTCAGCCAATCATGCCACATGAGTAAGGTTCGTGACTTCCCTCCAGTGTCAGGATCCATCATCTGGGCTCGCCAGGTAATCAAGTCAGATAAGATTGTTTCTATAGCAGTTTTTTTTTTTTTTTTTTTCTTTAAGTTTTTGTTTACGTTATTCAAAGAATCTCATGATTGATTACAAGTTTCAGAGTTACTCCTCTAGTTACTGTGTTGAACATTCCCTGGTGAAATTTCAAAATACATTGTTGAACAAAGTGCTCTTTCATTATTTCAATGACAGATTGAACGCCAATTGAATGCCTACATGCGCCGAGTTGAGGATGTTTTGGGCAAAGAATGGGAAAACCATGTTGATGGGCAAAAGCTGAAAGCAGATGGTGACAGTTTCAAGATGAAACTGAACACCCAAGAAGTTTTTGATGAATGGACAAGAAAGGTAGGGAAGTTGGGATTGAATGTTTAAGTATCATTTTAATCTTCTTTTTTTTCATACCATATTAACTTTTGTCATATTTTTGTACTAAATAATATAAAATGTTTTCTTTTTCTCTTTCAGAAGCTGCAGGGTTTTCATTTTTCATGTGAAAAATGTGAAGAAAGCAATTTACATGATATTGGTATTTACATCATTTAAGGCAAAGATGTCCATCATGAACTGTTTTCTGCCTTTGGTCATGAAATTGCTTTGTTCCTTTCTGGTTTCAAATGAGATTTTCATCTTTTCTCTCAAATTTGGCAGGTACAAGACAAACAGTTGACTGTTGCTGGGAAAATTTACACCATCACAAGTGTGCGAGTCCCAAACAAAGGAAACATCCTAAAGTTGGGTGTCAACTTCCAGAGAGAAATCATTCAACTTTCAAAAGAGGTAGCTATCTTTGATTTTTGCATTTTAACATTTCTTTTGTGCTTCTTGGATCTTATAAAATTTGCTTTTTAATCCTTTTTAAAAATATTTTTAAAATTTCATCATCTCAGTGCGCAATTTTGTTTGTAAGGTGCCTCCAAGAGCTGTACGTGATGGATTAGTTTATATTAGTTGTCCCTTTGCGTGACGGAGCTGCCGTGGCATCCTTTTAAGAGATAGTTGCTATTTCTAGATTATCTTGGTTGTGGCAGTGACTTTATGTAACAATCATGTTGATAGCGCTCATATCTGTTGTTCCTCATCTTTGGGTTGGTAGATTTTCCCATTGACTAATTGCAGGTACTTCGTAAGCTGTAGGTCAAAATTGGCCCCTTCTCTCAGCATATTTAATGTCTGCTGTTTTAGCTTGTCATTAATAACATAGTGCTCAGCAGTGCCTATATGTGTTTAATTGATTGATCGTTCAAGTTGATAGGTAGAAGGGCCTTGCTGATATTAGATTGAATCAAAGATTTCACTGTCATTGCTCTCAGCAATTAAATTGTGATTTTAAAGCAAAACAATGACAGTCAAAAATAATTCTTGTACTTTAAGTAAAAAGAAAGAGCAGGTCATTTTGTAATGAAAAGGGGGGTGTGAGCAGGAAAGAAAATAAATTTCATTCCGCTTCATCCATGTCTTGATAAGAAGTAAACATTTGTACATTGGATTCCTCCTTTTGTATCTGTCTAAGAACTCACCTGTCTATAAGCATGATTTCTGAATTTCTGAAGGGATTTAATCTTAGGAGGAGAACATGGCTTATTTGTATTATGATTCAGTCTCAACTTGAATTTTTTTTTTTTTTTTTTTTTTTTTTTTTTTTTTTTTAAGATTTTACATGTTCTGACCCTTTTTTTTCTTTCTCTGATCAGGTTCGCAACTTGCGTTGGTTGGGATTCAGAGTTCCTTTGGCTAATGTCAATAAAGCTCATCAAGCTAACCAGCTGTATCCCTTTGCCATATCTCTTATGGAAAGTGTGCAGTCCTATGACAAAACTTTGAAAAAAGTAAGGATTGAAAAATTAAAGAAATCAAATTCTTAAGAAAATACCAAAATATAATCTCCCATTTTTTTTGTCTATATTTATTTTTCAGTTGTAAATTGTGTTGTTTTAGTGCCAAATTTCATGTATGTCTGTTCTTTTGTACAGTGATTATTATGTTTCCTTTGTTCAAGACATCTTTTAAATACATTTTTAAATGTATTTCTTTCAGAAAAAGTCAGGGTTTGTTTTGGTTTGGTTTTCTTTGATATTATAGTTCACAGCTACTTTTTGAGTGGTCATTGTCAGTTTCTATCCTCTAAGGTAATGGAATTTTATAGTATTCAAAACATCAGTCAAACTCATTTATTATTTAATGTTTAACAGGTCGAAAACAAGGACTCCCTGAAGCTACTGATTGCAGGCATGCGCAAAGAAGTCCAAAGTCTGATTGGAGAGGGATGTGGCTTACAGTGGGAATCCTACAAACTGGACCCATATGTGCAAAGATTGGCAGATACTGTCATCAGTTTCCAGGAAAAGGTATGAACAGTTTTGCCAGCAAAAAAATATTTCAAACACTTTAAAGGTCTCATTGCTTTGTAAGATCTTTTCTTTTTTTCATTTATTGACTTTTGTTAAAGGAAAGATTAAGAGATTTTGCTTATAATGTATGTCTCAATTAAATTTGTCTTCAGGTCGATGATCTTTTGGCAATGGAAGAAGAAATTGATGTTGAAGTCCGGTCCCTGGAAACATGTGCTTACAGTGCTGCAACTTTCCGAGAGATTTTGGCAAAGATCCAAAAGACAGTGGACAACCTGAGTCTCCGATCTTATTCCAACTTACCCCTTTGGGTGGCTCATCTAGATGAGAAGGTTGGTAAATTTGTCATTGGCATTGGAATCATGACATTCAGGGTTTTGTTGAGGCGACTTTTGTTTAAAAGTCTATTTTTATTTGAAATAGTGGGGACACACTGGGTATTTGTGTTTACATGAAATAACTAATTTGTGTAGGTTTGTAAATATATCTTAGGACACAATTGTTCGTTATCCTTACTAATTTTCAGTTTTTTCCATTTTGATATATTTTGTATTTATACGACTGCTTGAATTTTCATATTTAATATTGAATTTGAATTGTGCTAGTCGATTGTGTGATTAGTAAATAAATCAATATTCTGCCTGTTTCTGTTATTCACTGACTTCATTTTGAACTTTTCACTGTCAAGGTTTTCACAATTCGCAGTTTTGGCTGCATTCCTCAATTCCAAGGTGACGACCTTCCATACATCTCTCTTTTGTTCTTTATCCTAAAGATTTTCTAATTCTAACAGAGATCATTTTTTGTTGCTTAATAGTCGTTTAATGTGAGAATGTGTTCTATGTTAGTGTTGTTAATTATCTTGTTCTGAAAAGTAATTTCATCTCTTTGTTGAGTGGGATTTCTTTGTCACAGCATGGACTGTGTATGAAAAGTTTTCATCTTGTCTATAGAATTGAAATTGACCATGGGGGGTCATTACATATTTTGTACAAATTTATTTTACCATTAGGTTGAAAAAATGTTGGCTGGGAGGCTGGAGGCTGGTTTGAAAGCTTGGACCCAAACACTTCTTGGCAAAAAGGAAAGTGCTGTGGATCACTCTATGGACACTGATGATGAACCTAAACAGCCTGCACACAAGCTTGGTGGTGAACCAAAGATCAAGGTAATAATGTTCATTTTCCATCAACACTTATTTTAACCATAAATGAATGGCTGGCTAAAATGCTGTTGTCTGACCAAAGTGTAGACCACAATTTTTTATGGAGATGGCTTCCAGTTCACTTTTCAATTAAATCTAAAGAAAGAGAGCATCTTACTTAATAGTATAGCATACTCGTTTGACTAGGATAGCAAGCTCACGGCCTTTAAGGGGGTAAATCCACAAATTTGCACCCATGATTGTCATTGTTACTGGCATGGAGTCCACGTGATTTCTATCGTCATGTGGACTCCATGCTAATAACACCAAATAACTCGCGAGGGAAAGGCTCTGCTTCGGGAAGCAAACATAACTTTATTTGCAAATTTACATTAAGTAACTTTCATGATAAGGACAATATCATGGTGACTAAAACTTGCATACAATTTTATATTTATCAATAGACGTTACTCTTGGACATGCACATTGAATAGACGTTACAATTAATATTCATACTACCTGTACATGACAAGAAATACATTGTATTACAATCAGTCACAAAGACATAAGGTACCAGAACATAGCTATATAGAAACAAAGAGAGATAACTTGATACGAATACAAATGCCATCAAAGCTAGAATAGATCTAGGGCCATAACAGTCATGATGGAATAGGCAGTCAATCAGTCCACTGCTGCTTAAGGCAAACCATTTAATTTCTTTACTTTTATTTCTTCTTGAAATGTATTTGTAGTGTACAAAGTATAATTGCACTATACAGATTAAGAACTTAACATTTGATTTCATTACTTATTGAAGTCTCTAATTCTTCAATCACTGAACTCTGTTATATCACATCATTTTAAAAAGTTGTCAATATTTTCTTTTAGTCTGACTTATGATTGGATATTGTCTTATATTTTTTTAAGGTTTTTGTTATTTTACATGCAGCTTTGTTCATACGTCAGTAGGACATTTGATTTAGTTGCACGTCTTCTAAAATGTTTCTTTCTTTTTTCTCATGAAGAGCTTGGTTCATGAGCTTCGTATCACCAACCAAGTGATGTATGTGAGTCCTCCTGTGGAAGATGCCCAGTTTAAGATTCTTCAAGAATTGTTTGCATGGGAGGCCATTGTCACTAGCCTGCCTCGCATTCAACACTCGAGGTATCAGGTAAGTTGATTGGCCTGTCTTCTTTTCTTCTTTTCCTTAAGAAGTGCAAGTTCTTTTCTGAAACAGATATTTTAGCAAGAGATCTTCAATTTTTTAATGCATTTTAAATCATTTTTACAGATAATTTGTGTTTCAGATTATTTTATCAACAGTACTTTATGTCTATAGATGAAAAAAATGCAAGCTCCCAACCTTACCGTAGAATTCTTTCTTTCTTTCTTTTTCTCTCTTTCTTTCGTTCTTTCTTTCTTTCTTTCTTTTTTTTTTTTTGAATGGAAGGAATAATTCTCTCATATATTTAACATTCTGTTAATGTTCAAATTTATAGGTTGGTTTGACATCAGAATCTGAAGCAGATACTACCTACCGAAATGTGCTGACCAAGTTGCCAGAGGGCTCAATTGTTCTGGAGGATGCCTATTCCACTATTCAGAAGACTGTTGAGGAGTTCCGCAAGTACATCAATGTGAGGCATATTCTGTGTATCAACAAAACTTTTATTAGATTATGTATCTATTATGATGGAATCACATGTAAAATTAGTTGAATAATGTATCTGTGTAGTATGAATAAGTTTTTGAAGGTGTTATTTGTCACATGTAATTTGTTTTTAAACATTCAGAATACTGATACATCATCCCTCCTTCATAATTTGTTTCAATAGAGTTTAGAACACTGGAGGTGATGAAGCACAACTGGGAAACAAAAATTATTATAAAGAATTTTGTTTATTTTTCCATGTGGACATTTTTTTGATCGTTTCTAGGTCTGGCTTCGCTATCAATCATTGTGGGATTTGAACCCTGATGTGCTTTACAGCAGACTTGGTGACAATCTTGTCAAATGGATGAAGACTTTGGAGGACATCAAGTAAGTTGAAAATATGTTATATTAAATTTTAAGATCCACCATAACAACCTTTCCTATGGCAAGGAAATGATCTACAAATTTTATAGGGTTTGGGGGAGGGGGGATACAACAAATTGAAATTAATTTAACCATGCAAAGGTTAAAACAAACAAACCCCACTTTATATGCTGGTAGTTAAGATTACTGTTTATTTAGTTAACGGGGGGGGGGGGGGGGTTCTGAGGGCCATCTTTTACATTTATCAATATTTGACACTTTGTACCTTATG
>JBCHJU010061944.1:0-11295 GCA_039654505.1 Plocamopherus imperialis | reverse complement strand
ATAATAATAATAATAATAATAATAATAATAAAAATAATAATAATGATGATGATGATGATGATATATAAAATATAATAATATGAATAATAATAATAATAATAATAATAATAATAATAATAATAATAATAATAATAATAATAATAATACATGTATATGAATATGAATAATAATACGACTGATAGCAATGCTGCTGATGATAATGATGATGGTGGTGTTGGTGATAAAATGTGAAATAATCGTAAATGTGCATTTCTTTTTTAATTTTTTATTTTGGGCCCCTCCTCGAATTATACACCTAAACTATCTTTTCTAGCTTTTATAGTCCTTCTTTTTGTAGGAAAAGGAAGCAAATAAGTAATTAAAACAGATTCCCCATCGTGTTGTTTTCGGGGACCTTCTAGTTTTTGGATAGGTAAACGGGCGAAAGACAAGCTAAACTTACTGAAAGACAATAGACAGGTACTAGAGAGATAACTTACTAAAAGACAAGAGACAAGGCAGATAGCTTCATAAAGTACGAGAGACGGGCGCGTAATAGAAAAAGACCCGAGATTTCTGTGCCTCGCTCAGAGAGAGACCGTTAAGTAAGGCAAAGGGCCATAACTCAATATCCATCATGGCTACTATCAATTGACGACCCGCTTCTGCCCCGCTCCCCCTACCCACATCCTACCGCCACTGCCCGCACTACCATACCGCCTCTACCCTCCGCCATTTTCTTTCCCTCCGTGCCACACGTCGTTTAAATCACTTGTCACTCCACCAACTCATAATAATGAAAAGTAAAAAAGACAAAAGAGGGGGAGGCAATAAAAAAGCGAGGGGTTGGCGCACATTACCTCTGGATGGTGACGGCCGGCGTTAACCTGCCGGGAACGCGGGGCGAATTGGCGAGAAAATCGATCAAGAACAAATTGTCTTCTGCCCTCCACCTCCTACCCCCCCCCTCCCACCATCCTTCCCTTACTGCCCTTCCACCAACTCCGTCCTCCCCGCACCCTCCTTCCTCCCTAACCCCCTCAGCATCGCACTTTCTTCCTTAAGACTCGCATCGTCATTGAAGACCCTTTGCGCCGGAATGCGTCCACGAAATGAGCTCTTTATCACAGGCAATCGCTTTGGTGGAAGGGGGAAGGGAGATGACTGTGTATAGACTAGAAGGGGGGTGACTGTGGATAGACTAGTGTGTATAAACTAGAAGGAAGGTGACTGACTGTGTATAGACTAGTGTGTATAGACTAGAAGGGAGATGACTGTGTATAGACAATTTATGTGTATAGACTATAAGGGAGGTGATTGATTGCATATAGACTAGTGTGTTTAGACTAGAAGGGATGTGATTGACTGTGCATAGACTAGTGTGTATAGACAAGCAGGGAGATGACCTGTGTATAGATAAGTGTGTATAAGCGAGAAGGGAGGTGACTAACTGTGTATAGACCAGTGTGTATGGACTAGAAGGGAGATGACTGTGTATAGACTAGTGTGTATACTAGGGGGGGGGGTGACTGACTGTGTATAGACTAGAAGGGAGGTGAAAATGTATAGACTAGAAGGGAGGTGACTGACTGTGTATTGACTAGAAGGGAGATGACTCACTGTGTATAGACTAGAAGGGGAGTGATTGACTTTGTATAGATTGGAAGGGAGGTGACTGACTGTGTATAGACTGGAAGGGAGGTGACTGACTGTGTATAGACTGGAAGGGGGGTAACTGACTGTGTATTGACTGGAATCGAGGTGACTGACTGTGTATAGACTGGAAGGGAGGTAACTGATTGTGTATTGACTGGAATCGAGGTGACTGACTGTGTATAGACTGGAAGGGAGGTAACTGACTGTGTATTGATTGGAATCGAGGTGACTGACTGTGTATAGACTGGAAGGGAGGTAACTGACTGTGTATTGACTGGAATCGAGGTTACTGACTGTGTATAGACTGGAAGGGAGGTAACTGACTGTGTATAGACTAGAAGGGAGGTGACTGACTGTGTATAGACTGGAAGGGAGGTAACTAACTGTGTATAGACTAGAAAGGAGGTGACTGACTGTGTGTAGACTAAAAGGGAGGTGACTGACTGTGTATAGACTAGAAAGGAGGTGACTGACTGTGTATATACTAGAAGGGGGTGACTGACTGTGTATAGACTAAAAGGGAGGTGACTGGCTGTGTATAGACTAGTGTGTATAGACTAGCAGGGAGATGACTGTGTATAGACAAGTGTGTATGAATGAGAAGGGAGGTGACTGACTGTGTATAAACTAGTGTGTATAGACTAGAAGAGAGATGACTGTGTATAGACTAGTGTGTATAAACTGGAAGGGAGGTGACTGACTGTGTATAGACTAGAAGGGAGGTGACTGACTGTGTATAGACTAAAAGGGAAGTGACTGACTGTGTATAGACTAGAGGGGGTGACTGACTGTGTATAGACTAGAAGGGACGTGACTGACTGTGTATAGACTAGAAGGGACGTGACTGACTGTGTATAGACTAGAGGGGGGGGGGTGACTGACTGTGGATAGACTAGAAGGGAGGTGACTGAATGTGTATAGACTAGAAGGGGGGGGGGGGTGACTGACTGTGTCTAGACTGGAAGGGAGGTGACTGTGTATAAACTAGAAGGGGATGGTTGTGTATAGACTACAAGGGAGGTGATTGTGTATAGACTAGAAGGGAGATTACTGTGTAAAGACTAGAAGGGAGGTGACTGTGTATAGACAGAAGGGAGGTGACTGTATAGACCGGAATGGAGGTAACTGTTTGAAGACTAGAAGCCGGGTGACTGTGTATAGACTAGAAGTGAGCTGACTGTGTATAGACTAGAAGGGAGATGACTGTGTATAGACTAGAAGGGAGGTGACTGTGTGCAGATTAGACGGGAGATGACTGTGTATAGACTAGAAGGGAGATGACTGTGTATAGCCTAAAGTGGAGGTGATTGTGTTTGGACTAGAAGGGAAGTGACTGTGTAAAGGTCAGAATAGAGGTTACAGTGTGTAGACTAGAAGGAAGGTAACAGCTTCCGTCCACAATAGTGCCGGCATTGATACAGATATAGATTTTCCACCATGCACTAATTTCTCTACCAGAAGATATGGTTAGTTTGTGTTATAGACCGAAGAAAAATCCACAGAAAAAATCCTTCAACATCTGTCAACAGACATACATCTGAAGCAGACAAAACTGTAGATTTGATGCGGATTTCATTTGATTTTCTACATAAAGATATCTTCCGTCAAGTCTTTACGTCAATGGTTTGTCCGATACTGGAATATGTCCACTCTGTACGTAAGCTTTTATGTCCACCGTCGTGCGACTAGATTACTAGCATGCCCAAAAGACAAACCCTATCCAGAGAGACCAAAAGAGATTGGCCAAGTTTTGAATTCGGGAGCCGTAGAGGTTTCAAGCTCCTTGCGATACAAGAGGTCACAGCCTTAAACTACAAAAACCCAGAGGACGACGGCAAATCAGAAATAATGAAAAGCCACAGTGGAAAGCTCAATATGGATGTAAACAAAGCAAAGCTTAATAAAAGTCTCCACTAGAAAGAGAAAACAAAACAATAAATTTTCATGTGTAGACCCTTCGTCAGACAACAAACAACGAAGGAGGACAATAAATCAAAAGAAATTACGATCAAAAGCAGACATAATAATATTTTAATTGAAAAGAAACAAATCTGGAGGAAAAAAAATCTAGATCTTGAAAGAAAAACTTAGCCGTGAGAGGAATCAGAGGAAACTACTTCTCCTACAGAATTGTTGACAACTTGAATAGTCTTACCTGAAATGTGGTGAATGCAATAACCGTTAATAGCCTCAAAAATAGTTTAGACAAACACTGGAAAAACCATCCAAATATTTTTAGCCCCAATTGCTACTACCAGACTTAAAAAGTAGTTTCTCTACGCCCACAAGCATGATTCTCAACGAACTTTGAACAGGTCTGTCGACTTTATCAACGAGCAATTACAGTCTAGTTATAATCTAAGTGCTTGTAAATAGTTGAAAATACAAGAATATTTTCCTCGCGCCCTGGTTTTAGCTTGGTAAGCAAATCAAATGGATCGATGGCAGGTCGTCTTTTTCCATATTGAAATGATGGAGAATAAGCCCTTCAAGCATTTCATAATAATAGATTTCATAGCTTCAAGTTTCAAGTAGGGAAATGATGTCAACAGTATCTGTTTGGCCACATGGTTAACTTTGAGGTTTTCAAAACTTTGGCTATTGGTGAAAGGTTTTGAAATACGTGTACATTTTTGACGTAGCTCTTGCACACATCAGTGCAACACTGTCTCACACCAACCACTTGGTCCGTATACCTTTCCCAAATTTAAAAATACTAGTTTCGACTCTCTTTCTTAATCTTGATACGCTCATGGTCGTTTTCATTTTTGTTCAAAACAGTTTTTGCATTTGATATTAATTATTTTCTATAATCAGAATTATTGTTGTTGTTGTTGTTGTTATTGATCCAGTGACACTTGGGTGTTAGCCCTTCGGTTCAAAGTCATGTAGATGTACTTGCAGGTCTGTTGTAGTTGGTGTGCATCGGTATATAGGGATTATTAGAACGTACATAAAATGTGTTCAATACATTCAAGGATTACTGGGCATGATGTGATTTTTGTACATCACAAGTGGTCCGTTTCTTGATCAGGTGGGTTTTTGTTTCTATTTTAGGCTTTTTTTCACTTCTCTGTGAGACTTACGTTTTTCTTTGCCTTTGTTGCAATACGCTTCACACCATCGTCACTCCGCTTTCCGTAAATCCCCCTGGATGTCTAGGTGACCGCCTTTGACCACGGTAAACATTTTCTGCTGCTTCCCAACCGCGCTGCTACTTACACGCCCACCTTGTTTCCTGATGGCACCGACGTTTAAATAGATCGTCAATGTTACCAATGGTGTTAATTTGATTGTAAATGCGTTATCCTGTTGTTGTAGGTGTATTAAATTACGTATGCCCTCAGTGTTTGTTTTTAATCACGTTATGCGTTTTAATTGCGTATGTTATTTGGCCTAATGCGTGCTTAAATGCTTTCGTTATAAATGGTGTTATGCTTGCACAAAGGCAGTGGATATGTCCAAATAATTACTGGAATATTCTTTCAAATCTTAATTAAAATGAGAGATCTCTGTAATGTAACTACGATTTAAAAATACAATATAGAACTTACAATAAAAACTTGAGTTCTCCTTACAGAATCTTCACTATATTGATATTTCTTTGTTCGCTCTTGTTGCCTGTCTTTGGAGAAGGGGTGGGGGGTACTTTAATTGATTAATTGATTTATTATTGTCTTTTTCTTTCTTTTTTTTGGGGGGGGGGATTAAGGGGGAGGGAAAGGGCTGATTTTTCTTGTGCTCTCTTTCACTTTTCTTATTGTTTTATTTTGTTTGGATTTGTTCTCCCTTTTAAAATTTTGTTTTGATTTAGTTTGTTTAGAGTTGTTTTGTTTTTATTTCTTTTATGGATGTTTGCCCCCTTGATCACAGCAATGAACCCAACAAGCTTGTTTGATTTTTAAAAATGCAAATAACGACAAGATTCACATTTTAAAACGTCGAGTCGTCATTGTCGTCACTGAAATGTTTCATCATGATAGTCGTCACAATAACTGTTTTATACTTGTATTTTATCAACAGAGTCTGCCACCCTTTTTAACGTCAGGATATTCCTGCGATCCGATTGGTTGACGAAAAGAAAAGGACAGCAAGCAAGGTTTGGTTTATAGGTTTGGAATTTTTCTATGGTATACAGAGTGTGTTTAGGAATAGACAAGACTCCAGGACTGATTTTTATCAAATTTAATTGTATCCACTAGGTTAAAACACAAACGAAATAGGTTTGGCTATAACACAAACAAAATATGTTTGGCAAAAACACAAACAAAATTTACTAGGCTAAAATACAAACACCATCTACTAGGCTTAAACACAAACAACATCTACTAAACTACCACACAAACAACATCAATTAGGCCAAACCAATTCTTTGAACTGCTATTTGTTACCGTAATCATGTTAAAATAGACACGTAAAAGTAACAGTGAGGAAACTAAAATCAACCAACTCTTTCCTCTCCATTTCAGGAAAGCCAACCAAAATCATACAGGGTGTAGAAATCCAACCAAAACCACACAGCGAGTTGAAAGCCAACCACAACAAAACATCAAGGCGAAAGCCAACAACGAAAAGGTTGCATTGGCATATAAATAAAAACAAGGAAGATAAAATGTCGGCCAGCCACGATTCTCTAATGCCAACACGCTAGCTATCGGCGCAATTCCAGTCCATTCCAAACTTTCACCGTGGGAAATGGAGGTGATAGCCAATTGCCACGCATAGGGGAGACCTCAATATGAATTAGAAGGATAAAACAAGTACATGGGAAAATAGAGCAGTGCCAACAGAAATAGAATCGTACAAAGGAACATGTATTTGTGCAGAAGAAAACAAGTTTGTGCAAATGGACGTAAAGCTGTGCAAACAGAAAATAAGGTGTGAAAAAATAAAAAGAATTGTAAAAAGGAGAATAGATCTGTGCAATGAGAAATACCCTGTTCAAATGGGCATAGAGCTTGCCAAAAAGAAAAGAAAGAAAGAAAGAAAGAAAGAAATAGATTTGTGCAAACATGTCGCTACGTCGCGTGTTTTAGAATGACGATGACAAAAATTTCAAGAAAAAATGGGGGATGAAAGTGGGATGCCTCGAATCGTCTTAAGGGACTGTTTTCCCTGGGTAGAGCCAGCTGGCTATAAAAACAGGCTTGGATTGGATTGTGTTTACACTCATTAGCAACTTTCCCCCTTCGCTCATGGCATCCAAACACGGGCCCGTTTAGAGCCCCGTCGGCCGTTCTATCAATTAGAATCTTGTCATCGGAACCACGTTAATTTAAACGATTTCTTAATCAAGGGCGGTTTACGGCCGGCAATCAAAAAATACTCTGGGAAGGATGAGACAAGCTGTTCCGTTGGTTAATCTGGAAGTGATGGGGTGTGGAGCGGTTTTCCTGGCGGGATTGGCGTGCGCACTGCTCTGCACTTTGTTTCGCGCCCACGGCTGTTGTGCTAACGAAGTGCCGTCGTCCGACGCCTCCAACCACAAGCAAGCGGCGGTTTGGCTGCGGAACACTGCAAGCCCTGCCACGGGTCACATTGGGCCGTCCACGGCAAAGTTGGCGGGTAAATCAACGGCTGGCAACTCTGTTGTAATCGAGGGCCCGGCCAAACAAAGATGGAGGCGGATACGCACCAGACGCCCTGTTCTGACAAAAACTAATAAAAAGGAACCGGCGGAAAACGAGAGGATCGGTGGGGACTGGACAGGGGCGAAAGGCGACGGGCATCCGCTGGAGATGCTACAACAACAGCAACAACAACAACAACAACAACAACAGCAACAGCAACAACAACACCAGCAACAACAACACCCGGTCGGGAAGCTTCCGTTGGAGGGCTTACAGCAACAACACGCGGCCGAGGAGATTGTTATCGAATCGGAAGAGGTAAGAAGTAGAGATCCGGGCAGGGTACGGAAGGGAAAAATCTTTCCCGGTCTTGATGGAGGGCATACAGCGAGGAGCAACGTCCCAGGACAACAACATAGGGGTGGTGGGCCTTGGAGCGCATTGTCTGCCACGTCATCGCCACGCGCCCCAGCGGCCGTCGATTTGTTGACTGGCCTCCGCTGTGGAATCCAGGCTCGCAATGGGAATTTCCAAGAGTCGTCTGTGGACATTGGCACCAATTCCAGGCGTCCGATGAAAAACTGTCACAGCCAACTCGGAAATCAGTGCTGCCTTCCCTCTACCTTCCGGTTATGGAGAACTCTGGCCAACTTTCCCCGTCTTCTTCTTCGTTTCCGTTCAGCGTCGACCATGAGAAGGAGTAATAAAAAGAAAGGAAGCGGAGACGACGAGGCAAGGCAGGCTGGTCCTAAAGCGAGGCCAAACAGTGCGTTTTACGACATCGGCGATTATTTAAATTTTCTGGTGAAGCGTTATGAGCTGAGGTGGGTGGCGAGCCGTTACGAAATGAGAACGAGGCACAAGGCCTCGCGGAGGGGTGGGAATGGCGGCCGCCGCTTTCATACCAGACATGCCCAGCATGAGGCCTCGTCCTCACCGAGGGGAGTGAATGGGAGAGAACCGAGCCAACCTAATTTATTTTACTCCAGCGAAAATATTAGTCACCCGGGTGAAAGTTTTACAACCGGCAATAATGCAAAGCAAGTAAACTCAGGCCAGGCTCGCACAGGAAAGTCATTAGACTCGCGGAGCGGTTTTCAAAACTTTGGCCTCAAGCCGTATTATTTAAACAATGATGATAACAACGCCGATGGTGATGACAGCAAAAACTTAAATGACAAAAACAACGATAATGATAAAGGCATCCATGGTGATACTGAAGATAAAGATAAAGGTAAAAGTGATAGAAACAAGGGTGGCGATAACGACGTAAATGTTCCTACCATTCCGAACAAACATTCGACCTTGAGTGATGATAGATTATCTCCACCAGGCGAACGAGTCAGGGTTGGGGGAGGTAACGGAAAAGAAAATACTCTAGTAAACGGATATCCTGTTACGTCACACCCTAACTTCAGGTCAAGTGACGAGCCAGTTACACAATGGCGGAACAGCTTCGGCCAAGAGCGCGAATCGTCGAGGAGGTCACGGCCATCCAGAAATCCCCGCAGCGCCGAATCGCCACAACCACAACCGCAGCTGCCAAGGCCACAAAGACTCCAGTCGCCACCACAACCACAACCAGTTCGGCAACCGCCCCCTGGCAACCCCAAGAGCCTCCGAGCCAGGAAAGAAGGAGACGCCATCATCGGGGCCCTGTTCCCCCTGCACCAAGCCCCGACCCAGAAGACGGCCTACAGCCGGCAATGTGGCAAGATACGGGAGTACTACGGCATCCAGCGGGTGGAGGCTTTCCTCATGACCTTGGACGCCATCAACCGGTAAGTAGAACACCACGCCCTTCTACTGACACGCCACGCCCCTATATTGACCACAGCCTACTCTATACATGTACTAGTATAGAATAGGTTGTGTATTGACACACCATGCCCATGTTATACTGTCATGCCACGCCTACACACTGACATGCCTTGCACCTACATTGCCACACCACGCCCATATAATGACATGTCACGCCCATAATAACGTACTGTGTTGCCATATGGATATACGGACAGGCCATACCCATACATTGACAGGCCAGCCTCATACTCTGACATGTCTTGTTGATATACTGATAAACCACGCCCATTGACTGATAGGACACGACCATACAGTGACGTAAAACACAAACACACCTTTTCTATTGTTGTCATCGTTATATTTGTCAGTATTTTATTGATGCACTCGCATCTAAAAGTAAGTTCAGGTTGGTATAAATGGATTTAATCCATTGTCTGAGGCATAAGATCAATAAACGATACATCACAGGGAAGAAAAATAATTTTCTTTACATTGAATACAAATTTACAAGAATTAAACTGAACTGTTAAGAGATGTCACGGTTCACTATTTTTTTTTTACTTCAATGAATAATAGTAAACAATAAGACAGTTATTATCTAACTCCTTGTATAAGATCCAACTGCCTGAGGCAGGTCTAGAATCGTTGTCTCGTCCATGAAGTCAGTGTTTGAACGTAATCCTCAGCAAACTCATTCCAAATTTAATAACACGAACCGGACAGGACCATGTTTTTAGTTGCCGTTTCATAAGGTTCCAAGCATTTTCAATTCGGTTAATGCAAGAACTTACTGCAGGACACTGTAGAGTTTTCAAACCGTATCCCATTGACATCACAAAGTTGATTCATACGGTGATAAAACGATTCCACGATCTGAGGAGTTGGTCTCGATGGTAGCTGCATCTGTAAAATACGATCTTACATGCAAAACCATTGCTCATATTATGTCCATTAGATGTATTGACGATGACAAAAGTCATTGTCATTGTTGTTACTTTTGTCATTGTTACCTCTTTTGTCATTGTTGTTACTTTTGTCATTGTTACCTCTTTTGTCATTTTGTTACTTTTGTCGTTGCCGTCACTTTTTGTCATTGCTGTCACTTTTATCATTTTTGTCACTTTTGTCCTTATTGTCGTTGTTGTTATTGCTGACATTGTTGTTACTTTTGTCATTGTTATCACCTTTGTCACCTTTGTTGTAATTGTTGTCATTGTCCCTTGGCCTCTTTAATGGTGTTCATTGTTGCCATTGTTCTGATTTTTTTTTTTATTGACTGTTCGTACCATTTAATTTGTACACGAAAATTGACTCCGCTCTGTAATCACCCCGTCCAACCAACCCCCATCCCCCCGTCCAGTGACCCCAACATCCTTCCCGGCATCCAACTGGGCTGGGACATCCGCGACTCCTGTTGGTACTCGGCCATCGCCCTGGAGAACAGCATCGCCTTCCTCAAGGACGCTATCGCCGGCCCAGCAGAAAGCGGGCCACGCCAGGGGGCTGCGAGTCCTCCATTCCCCATGGCAACGCATGGCAAAGGACGAAAGCAGTTGGACACCCGGCAAAGTGCCGTCAACTCATCGTCGTCGTCACCGTCGTCATCGTTGTTACCGTCGGCCCACGGGTGTGTCCAGAAGGGTCATCTGAGGCCCATCGCTGGTCTGGTCGGGCCTGGGTCTAGTGAGGCTACACTACAGGTATGTGGGTGTGGGGGTCGGGGTATGAATTGGGTCTAGTGAGGCTACACTACAGGTATGTGGGTGTGTAGGGGGGTATGAATTGGGTCTAGTGAGGCTACACAACAGGTATGTGGGTGTGGGGGTCGGGGTATGAATTGGGTCTAGTGAGGCTGCACTACAGGTATGTGGGTGTGTAGGGGTGGGGGTATGAATTGGGTCTAGTGAGGCTACACTACCGGTATGTGGGTGTGTAGGGGGTTATGAATTGGGTCTAGTGAGGCTACACTACAGGTATGTGGGTGTGTAGGAGTGGGGGTATGAATTGGGTCTAGTGAGGCTACACTACAGGTATGTGGGTGTGTAGGAGGGGGGTATGAATTGGGTCTAGTGAGGCTACACTATATGTATGTAGGTGTGGGGTCGGGGTATGAGTTTCTATATTCGTTTTCATCTTCTTTTAGTAGACCTTGTATGGTAGTGTCGTCAGCAAATTTGATCAAAAAGGTTTCTTCAGACTTATTTATTTGACAATCGTTTGTATAAACTGTGAACAGAAAGGGTGATAACACCGCTCCCTGGGGTGCCCCTGTATTTGTATATATAAT
>JBCHJU010061833.1:0-11296 GCA_039654505.1 Plocamopherus imperialis | reverse complement strand
TACGGATCGGCATCCCGGTTCTCACACGGGGATTTTTATTGTCCCGGGTCTCTCCCGAGGATTTTTACTGTCCCGGGCTCGTCCCGGGCCGGCAGACACCCTGATCTAGATTAAAAAAGGAGATTCCTTTCTAATCATTCAAAATCTAGATCTAAGATAAACACAAATGTACTTCATTGACTAATCTAGACCAAAATGTGTGAGGAAACAAACATAAGGGCTAAAAATCTTTAATGGGAGATTAGGTTGCTAGGGCACCATAGCAAATTTCTTATTAGTTGACACTTCATGTATGAGGGCACTGGTCTCTAAAAATACTGTTTTTTTGCATGTTTAATGATTTCAGGATGTGAAATTATGGCTTAGCTGTAGTATATTGGACTTTTAGTATATTGGAATTAAAAAAAAAATTTTTTTAACATAGGCAAGAAAATGTACAGTTTTGCCTGGGGAAGTATTCTGCAATAAACCAGCATACTGTTAAGAAAGAAATGGATTAAATCTCAAATTGTCTTCATGCTATGGAAACCCGGATAAGCTCCTGCTCTATGGGCCAATAGGCTAAAACAATCTTGCTTGATGTCAAGCCACATCAAAACAAAAGGGGGTACCAAGCCCGAAACCAGTCACAGCTGTTCCATAAACCTACCCTCAGCCACTGTTTCTCTGTCAGAGAATCCGAATAGTCAACTTCTTTTCTCGCTCTGTTTCCACGGCCAAAGATCTTGTCCTCCTCATCTTCTATGGTCAGCCTTTCTACTTCCTTCTCATCCTTCACCAACCACAATGGGAGCTCCCCTTCCTCCATCAGACGTGGCTTTCTTTGGCCTTCTCGCACCTCACTGCGCCGCCTGTCAATATCCATGCGCTAAAAAAAGTGCGAATGATAAAAAAAAATTTTTAAAAGAAAATGAAAAAAACCACCAATGTTACAGTATGTATAAAGACATTAACATTTAGCAACATCTTCCCAATCACAAATAATTACAAAACATTTCAATTCATGAAAAGAAGATTGACTGTTTCTATCCGTTCACAGCTAAAGATGATCTCATATGCAAATTACAAAAGCTGACCCAAGGGCCTCTTCAGTTACAAATCCTAATCCCACATACAGAATATAAGACATAAAAAGGTGACCCTTCATTTAAGGGAGGTAAATAATTGATAAACTAGCTTGGTACCCGTTCGATACACACCAGACAGATTTGTTTGAGGAACAGCTTTAAAATGGGCTTTAACGGATCTAGATCTATAGGTAGATAGACTCAATATAATATTGTTATTTTTCGCATGTCTTATTGACAATGAAACTGAAACTCAATGCTTCGCTCATGACTTTCATATCCTCCAAGCCCCAACCTTTGAAAAGAATGCAAAAGGTGAATTGTGTGGATTTTATTAGTGACATTCAATACAAATTGTTTGGTCGAATTCTCAATATCAATCAATTCTTCCATCTCTTAATCTTTAGAGTACCGTACTTGATTGATAGCACCTAAAGACGTACTCAACCATTGGGGATTAGGCCTAACCCTATCTTCTAAACGGTTCAACAATCCTAAAAATATAGATGGATAACACTTGGGGTTATAGTGAAACAAAACAAAAAAAAACAGTAAAAAAAAAAACAACAGTGAATATTAAGTGGCAAATAAACATAAACGCACATCAACCATAGATAATAGACCCCAGAAAATTTGAAGTCTGGGAGTTCAGTGATTGTGGAGTATAAGGTGACGCAAATTTCAAAGTCCTCAATTATATAATATCATAGTACAGTGGTCACCACGTAAGAGACCGCCGCCTAAGAGGCTGGTTCGCCTTAGAGGCCGCTATTCCTGTGTAACCGAATTTTTTCTCTTTAAAAGTCACCTCTAAGAGACCGGTCCAGATACCCACAGTCCGCCTAAGAGGCCGCTTTTTCACATGACCAAATTCTTTGAGGAATAACTTATTTCATTTTGTCCTTAAATTACTTCTACACGCATGTAGTAAGAAGGCGCAATGATTGTCTGCACCATAATGAACGTGCTTAACTGCGATACGCCCACATTTATAGTTGCCTACTTTGATGTCATTCAGGAAACACCGGGCCCCAGCTATAGTAAGGCCGTCGTTGTATTTAGCGGCGAGTTGTTGACAGCTGATCTGTAGTGACCAGGCTACCCCGTCAAAAGGTTCAATATTGCTAGCAGTTGCTTTGCAGCCTACCACAAGACCTAAATGTTTATACCATGTCTGCTCTGGCACAGGGCGCTAAAGTCCTAGGTATGATGGGATAGGAAAGAGCAAAACCTGAAAGTAGGGGGTGGAGACTCTTCGAACACATTCTAACACAAAACATCAACAAACCAGCAAATAATCAACCACAAGATCATTCCAACAATATTCTTGTCGTTGGTTATTTGCTGGTGTGTTGATGTTTCATCTTTAACTTTAGCAGACAAGAAATCGAGCTACATCAGGATCAAGGCTTGACCTGACAGATGAATATTATATTACCAAATCGCATCTGCCACCCTCCAGTCATTATTCATATCAGTATATATAATCTATTGGAGAAAGTAAAGAGAGAGACTCTCTAACCTTTAGACTTCTTTTCAAACTGCATTTTGAAACTCTTATAGGTGTCTGTCTTTTGATAGGCTTCTACCTCACGCAGGTATTTCTCCTTGTCTTTTTCTGCATCTTCAAGATAACGCTGGTGGGAAAGTAACAAAAAAATGCAAAAATAATATTGGTATGAAATATCAGACAAATTGCTCAAACAATTTTTTTTAAAGGCATATATATATATATGTATGTAATATAACATACACCAAGCTTTATCAATAAATAAACTTATATACATGTAGAATGTAAACAAAACAAATGAAAAATTATTTCATGGGAATGACCTAAATTAGAAAATGGGAAATGGTGAAAGCCTCACTTTGCAAATAAACTTTTCAACTAACTACTTTTCTGTTAAGTTATCATTTATGTCAAGAATTCTGCTATGCATAAAAACATTACGAGGATTAATTGCCTAGCAATGATTCATCACACGACAAGAAAAGATGTAAAAATTAATACACAATAACAAAAACAAAACAAAAAACAACAAAAAACCCTGCTAAAATCGAAGCTATATCACTTTGAAATTGCAATTAACAACAACAAAAAGACACATAATTATTGAAACAAGTGTTGATGATCAAGACAGGAAACAAAAACAAAATTAACAAAAAATAGCCGTTTATTTCTAAATTATACTACTTTGAAATCAGCACTTTAAAAACAACTTTACAATGTTTCATGAAATTGACTGTTAAATGAAACAATCTAAAATGACTCCTCACTTGCTTCTCATGGGGAGCCAGATTGGTCCACTCGGCACCAAGCTGTTTAGATATTTCTGCAAATGACAGCTTGGGATTTTCTTGTCTGACCTGATCCCGTCTCTCTGTGATAAATCTCAAATATCCAGACAGGGGCTGTTTAGGAGCATTGACATCTTTCATTTCTTTCTTTCGCTTTTTTCCTTTTGTCCATCCTCCTTTTCGCTTAACTGGCTGAAAACGTTATAAACAGAATTATTGCTTGTAAGTTGGAAACATTTTAATGCAAATCATTGGATGAACGTAATGAAATAAATGGCAGAAACATGTCGGCTACAAATACAAGAGTAAAAAGTTTTTATAATAGAAAAAAGAATAATAAAAATCAAATATTTGCTGTAAACTTAACTATACAATAGCATGAAAAACAATTACTATCTGCAAATCTATTGATAAAAATGAATAAAAATCAAATTATGGCAGTAAATCTAATTAAAAGATAAAAGATGAAAATCAAATACCTGAAGAATAACCAGATTGAATGAAATATTTTAAAATTTCCAAACTTTATCGACAAAGGCTATATAAATTGATGAGACCCTGGTTTATAAAAAAAAAAAAAAGATTTTAGTATAAAAAGTAATGTTACTGGCTTTCACTTGAATGAAAGCCAGCTTAAAATTCATCTTCAGCAAAGCTGTTACAGAAAATAAACAAAATCTCATTGAGAATAATGAATGTCTAGGAGAATTTTCATCATGGCATGAGTACCCTCATAGCATCATAAATTGTGAAATTGTACGAAAGGAAAATCTCCTAAATAAAGTCCTTGGATAGGAAATTTTTTATGACCACCAATCCCATTTTTGTAAAAGTCTCCTTTCATCATTTAAAATCCTTTTTACCTCTGGCTGGGGCTGTGGTATTTCAGTTGCAGTGGGCAAAATTGACAAAGCTGTAAAATACATGTAAAAAACCCAATATTATCTTATAATATAAATATCTATACATACAAGTTGTAAGTGCGAAATGAAAAAAACAAAACAAAAACAACAACATTTGAAAGCATCTTTTAATTTATGGTGGCAATAAATTTGGTATTAACACAACTGATTTAAATGTCAGCGTCTATAAAAGCAATATGAAAATAATGGTTGCACTCCTTTTCCTTTATTTATGTCAAATCTATAAATCTTCGATTGAATTCTAAATTTCATAAAGCAATACAACAGAATCTTCTACATCTTCCTTATTTTAGATCTTCTTCTTTAGATCTGCAAATCCCCTCTGGTGTATTCTTACAGATGTAATGCATTGTAATATAACTTTTCTACCATATTTTTCATTCTCAGCTTGAAACTATCTGAGCAGGTGACAGAATCCTTCGTTATATATGTCATTTGGGAGACTGTTCCAAAGGTGAATGGTCGATGGGAAGAAGAAATTTTGGTGACCATTGGTATTGGAACGTCATACCTATTGAATATACATTGTAACTCAATTTAATTTTTAATTAAATTTAATCTAATTTTGATTTAGTTTACCTTGAAGCAGATGTTGCTGGCCTTAAATTTTAATATAGTTTTTTATTCTGTCATCCCTGAAGAATCTAACTGTTGACGTAACAGGATTTGGCATGTCAATTGATATACACCAAGAAAAGAAAAGTGTCCACTATAACTGTTCCTTATGGAACGCCTGATGTTACCTTTGATTTTTTCATCTTTTGTCGTTCAAGTTGAGTATTACCTGCTAAGTTCTTTGCCATAGGAAGATTCTCTATCCATTGTTAAGTTTTCTGTCTTATTGCATAATGCTCACATTTCGCCAATAAAACTTTTATATGGGAACCTAGTGAAAAGCTTTTAAAAAATTCAAAAGCGTGCAGTCTAATCGTTCTTCCCCATTGAGTCCAACTGCTAGATCCTGGACTGTTTAAATCAGTTCTATGTAGTAAACCAATGGTTGTGAAATTGTAGGAAAGAGGAATTTGGAAAAATGGTGATCTTATGAGTGGTAAAGAGCATTCTGATGGGATTTATGTGCTAAAATGGAAAGATCAAATCAGGAGATTCTAATTGTTAACATGTTCAGCATTAAAATTAACAATATCGCTTACATATTTTTATTCTTGATGAACTCATCAAATTTCTACCTTTGGCCACAGCAACTAAAGCTGCGACTTTTTGGATTGAATTGGATTGGCATAGCAGTACAGTGGTCACCATGTAAGAGACTGCCGCCTAAGAGGCCAGTTCGACTTAAAGGCCGCTATTCCTGTACAACTGATTTCATTCTCTTTAAAAGTCACCTCTAAGAGGCCGGTCCAGATACTCACAGTCCGTCTAAGAGGCCATTTTTTTCACATGGCAATATTCATTGAGGAATAATTCATTTTATTTTGTCCTATAAATTACTTCTACACATGTGTAGTAAGATGATGCAACGATTGTCTGCACCATGATGAACAAGACATGCTTAGCTGTGAAACATGTCCATTGATTGTTGCTTACTTTGATGTCATTCACGAAATGCTGTCAGTCAGATTTAGTATGGAAGTGGTGGGATTTAGCTGCCAGGTGTTGACAGCTGATCCGATGCGACCAGTGTACCCCGCTTGGGTAATCCGGCCAACAAGACAAGCTGCACTTTTATTGCAGCTTGATCTCAGTCACACTGACCGTGAGATTTAGTGGTGACTTGTGCAAAACTGGTAGCCAGCATCCATCTCGGTTCACAAGTCAATAGTAAGTGACTAAACAATTCAATCAAAGGCATGCGATTTCATCAGACGTTACGCAATGTCTAGATAGATCATAATTCCTCCCCCTTCCCCTGTATGCATGCTTCCCGTGATTGGGGGTGGGGCTGATATGCAAATCATAAGTGCCTCCCCCTCTGTCTGTGTGTTTGCTTCCCTCGATTGGCTGTTATCGAATTCTTTTCATTGGCTTAAAGTTTTAGTCAATCAATGAAAATTGTGTAAACACTGGTCGCGTAGCCCGAGATATTGACTCATGGGGATGGGACCACGTACTATCAAATTATAGTGTGACCAGTTACCTCCCATGAACCACGTCTAAGAGGCTGTCCATCTATGAGGCTGCTTCTTTGTCACCCATGGACCAGTCCCTTACGCGGAGAGCACTGTATTCCTAATTTGTCATGAAAAATTAGCTTCAATAGGGTTGGGTGGGGAAGACTTACAGCGAAGAAAGGGGAAGGGAGCACCATTTGGCATGGGGCTTGACAGCAATGTTTTCAGAAAATCCCAGATATAGGGGCTTTGATTAATTAAAAAATCTTAAATAATTTACTTACTTTGTGCCAAATCTGACTGCCCAACACTAGACAAAAAGGGAGTATCCGCAGTAAACCTAAGATTCAGCAAATTACAATAGAAAAAAAATTAATATAAAGTGGTAGCATAAAAAGAAATGATTTGACAATTAAAGCATGTGATGCAAAGTATGTCAATAAGAAAAAAAATAAAGATGTAATTACGAAAAATGAAAAAAAAAACAAAATAACAATTTTCACACCAGATTCCCCTCAGAAACTTAAACTTGAAATCTAAAGTCCACTGTTGGTATAGATATACAGTTACTTACTTAGTCTTACTACTGCACTTTTTCCTGGGTGGCATGTAGGGCAGTAATGAAATCTTTTCCTATACCTTTCTTTGGCCATCCTCTGAACATCGTTCTAAGATATTGTCAAATCTTTCACAATGTTGTTTTTGGCTTCCCTCTTCTTCCTTTACCCCCAGGTGTCCAGTGTTGGGCAACTCTTGCCCTGTCTACTCCTTCATGTCTATGGACACTATCCATCTCCATCTTCTTTGTGTAATAATTGTTTCAATTGATTCTTGGTTACATGCATCCAATGGATTTTCATTAGATATTTTGATTGGCCAAAAAACGGTATAGTCTCGCTTATATCAGAACCCCTCCGTTCGCAGAGCATTTTGTTCGGATTACCGAATTTTTCGGATATTATCTAATAAGACAATGTGACATTACAGTCCAGGCATTCCAGGGCTATATCATACGTCAAGGGGTATGAGTCGTGATAGCGACAATAATAATTTCCTTTGAGGGCCTACTCATTAAACCACCATACAAGATTTAAGTATCGTTGATGATCATGATTAACAACCGGAAAATGTGATTGGTGGAAACAATCACTGACCCATACTGTTTGAAAGCACTCTGCTGAAAAGGGCGGAGTTATAATTAGTATGAACGACAAACAACATGCATTAGAAGCGATTGAACCGTTCGCTCAGAATTGGACCCATTTTAACCCCCAGGCCATGTCCACTAAGCAGGGCCATGAAGAGATCAATTCATTCAAAAGTTTGTGTAATCACCCATCGCAATAATAAAGATTCACCGGTGGATTGCAAACAAGGAAGACACCATAGTGTTGGCTATGTCGTCTTGCCACTTGATAAGTGTGAAAAAAGTTGTGTGGTTTCGAGATGAAAAGGCGGTGTCAGTTATCTGATCTTGCTCTGACTCGCTTCACGTTAAACTAGGGAAAGGTTCCCTGGTCGGGAAATGTCGAGAGGGGAGGGCAAGATTCATGAGAGCGCAACGTTAGGAAGTGGGTATGGCCAAGTTTGCACCGTCACATTATAATGTGAACAATTCTGCAATGCCCTACTGGTTGAATAGATGTAAAAAACGGAGTGACAGTGTCTATAAACCACCAGATGACTAGGAAAATGAAAACCAGACATCAATCAAGGTAAATATGGTCAATAGCCTTTACTGGGGGGGGGAAAGTTCGGAGTAGAAAGGCAAAAATAACGATCCTCAAATCTGGCATTCGGATGCAGAGTCAGAATTTCCAAATTAAATTACTAATGATCATTAAGAGAGAAAAATCTGTTCAGGGTAAATTGTCCGATTATCAAGGCATCCGGATTGGCAAATTCAAGATTAGTGAGACTAGACTACCACAAAGATTCAGATTTCCAGCTTTTTATTCTGATTTCTAGATATATATACATTTCAACTAAATTGCACTAATGCTTAAAACCAAATATAGAGGTAAATATCAAGAAATATTTTACATCTTCCACATACCCTGCATCAACAGTCAAATCATTACTTTCCTTGGAGACATCGTCATCAAATGTGTCAAACTGAGCAAGACTCCCAAGAGAATTCAAATCCATGTCTGAAAAAGAATTGCTTTTTAAACTGCTAATTTTGCATGATTTATCATTCAATTTATTATTATTATTATTATAATTATAATTATTATTAATATTATTATTTTATTATTATCAATATCATTATTAATATTATTATTATTATTATTATTATTATTATTATTATTATTATTATTATTATTATTAGGCTATTATTATTATTATCATCATTATCATTGTTATAATGATAATAATAATAATAATAATAATAATAATAATAATAATAATAATCATAATGATAATAATAATAATAACAACAATGATAATGATGATAACAACAATAATAATTATTATTGTTATTATTACATGAAGGCCCTATTGTTACTGCACGATTAACTTTTCCTATTGAACAAAGGCTATAACATTTGAGTTGAGATAAGTGTTAATGTTGTGCTACTATCTTTATTTTTTTATTATTTTTTTTTTGTCTAAGCTTTCTTTCTACGCTATTCTACGCCTCATTAAAATTGATAATCACTGCTTACGTTAGGACAGTGAAGTATGTCAGTAGGTGTGCTATCACTACCGCTGCGCTTTCTAGAAAGGAGGATCAAGACGCGGACAGGTATAGTCAGGTCAAAGGTTACTAGTCGGTCATCCATCCTTTCGCTCGCTCAGCCACCAAGCTTTGTGTGTAAGAGAAACGCCGACGCTTTTCGTCAGAGGAATCATCGCATCAGGAAGGTCCGCTACGCCATTCGCCCAACAAATGACCCTGCGGGCCACACTCCAACAGAGCGTCGGCGAGAACAGACGACTCAATGGATTCATGAGGTTGATCGAGTCGAGCTGGTCAACGAGTAGCTGGTGATCCCCTATGACCTTTGACCCGTGAGGTGGGCCCGGCTGGGAAAACACCAGGAAGGCTGACGTCATCAGGTAAATGAGGTCACAACCTTAGTAAATGAAATAAAAACAATATTAAAAACATTTCTTCGAAAAATGGATGGCAAATATGTGCGTTCGGAAGAAAAGGAAAGTTTTAACTACTTGGTGTTCACACAAAGGAAACGACTTTCCTCAATCCAAGCCTAGGCTAGGCCTAGATCTAGCCGAAAAAAAATATTGTTTTTATTTCGAACCCTGTCGCGCGTCAGTAGTCAGTTCGAGGCCCTATCAAACATGGCGGCCAGGAGCGGGCCTGGTCGTCTGCTCGAACGGGCGAGAGGAAAACTTGTCCAACAACTGGACATAAACAAAGTTTTGCCCCGACTTCTTCGACGAGGAATTTTCACAGTTTCGGAAGAAAAAGAAATATTAGCCCCTAGTACCCCACAACAACGCACTGGAGTATTATTGGATGTATTGGCAGCTAAAAATGACAGTATAACGCCTTTCGCCGAGTTTTGTAAAACTTTAGAAGAATGTGCCCCTAATCTATTGACACTCTTTGTATTGGATCGACAAGGTATGTTTTTTTAATAAATAGATGGTGTAATCTAGATCTATAGATTTATTCCTCATAAATTGATCTTTTCGATCTTCGCTCTAGCTTTTACTCTTTTCGTTTTTTTTGGTCCTATTTGTAAGAGTCTGATACCGGAATTTTTCGTCTCGCACGAAAACCGACGAGTTTGTTTACCTGCCCAAGGGCTAGGCGACCTGACACAGTTACTTACGGTGACGCTAGACTAGATGTCTACAGAAAACGAGAAAATATCACCTATTCTAGATTAGATCTATACCTCTAGATTTCTACCTGTTGCTCATGCCCGACTTCATGTATCCGACTTTCCCTAAATAATAGGAAATACATTAATAAAGGTCTTGATGACCATTATTTTCGTTTTAAAGTCATAAAAGAATGTTACTATAGGCTATAGCCTAGTAGGCCTATTAGTATTAGATCTAGATCTAGATCTAAGATCTACCATTAGGCCTATAATCTAATTGTAGGGCCCAAGGCTAGCCTGCCACTCTTGCTGTCGGTGCGGCTAGACTTTTCCTTTGATTAGATCTAGTATGGCCTAAGCTGGGAATGCTATTTATGAAGTTGTAGCAGTGTGTGAGTAACTTGAGTAAATCTAGAATCTAGCCTAGTGTAAAGTGCTGTGCTGTTGACTGTTGTCATGTCAATGACATTATTTTGCTTTTTTTGTTGTTTCTTGTCAAGTTTTTAGTATTTATTTATTTTTATTTTGTAAAATAAAACAGTAGCTGTTGTCCCCATCTGTAATGTTTGTAGAATTTTAATCCCAGCTGATTGTTAGAACTCATACTTATAAAAAAAAAATAAGTGCCACGCCCCCTGTTTGCTCATTATAATTATAGATGATATAGTATCAATATATATAAATCTGTAGCCTACTATATGATTCTATAGTCAGTGTGGCAAGCAAACCAATAATTTGATTTTTTTTTTTAAGGATGAAATTTCAATGACACATCGGACATTGCCTGATGTATTTGATATTTATAAAAGGGACTGTACAAAGAATCATCAACGGGAATAATATAAAGTCTCGAAGTATACAGTACTATACAAAACCAACGATGGAAGTCTTTTGTGATTGGGGAAAGATTGAGCCCACCCAAGGGGAATGAAGTTCCGAGGTATATGTACAGTACAGAACCAACCAAGGAAATATTTTGTGATATATATGGGATAATTGACCTCTTGGCTCAGAGAAAGAAGTGTAGAACAGTTCTCTTTTTCAGTTTGGTATTTTTTTTCTTTATCTATACTATATATAATTGGGGACTTGGAAAATCTGTCATTGCGAAAGGCTTCTAAACCAGTGAACATTCAGAT
>JBCHJU010061722.1:0-11297 GCA_039654505.1 Plocamopherus imperialis | reverse complement strand
AACAAAATACCTGTAACAGTAAAGTCAGCTCAGCATATTTAATTGGAGTTGGAAGTAAGATTTCTAGACCTAAATTTTACTATTTAAATTGAAAAATGGATTCCCATGGTTGCATTGCTTCTTTTGACAAAAATTCCTTGTCCCATTAATAAAATCTTTAAAAAATGAAATAGATAAGTAAACCTACCCTTACAATTCTGCCAGTACCATACCAGTATCACCAGTGTCAGTGAGAGGGTCAGAGAGGATCACCAGAGTGGGTGGATGGGGGGGGGGGGGGAAGGAGAGTATGATTTTAGTAAGGTCTTTGGACCAGCAAAACGGTTGAGGTCTAGACATGATTGGCCATAAATTATGAACAAAATACCTGTAACAGTAAAGTCAGCTCAGCATATTTAATTGGAGTTGGAAGTAAGATTTCTAGACCTAAATTTAAATGAAGGATTAACGTGGAATCTGGATTACAATGTAATTTGATGCGTCTGCCTACCTTCACAATTGATTGGTAAAGTTTATGACCAACAGCAAGGCCTAAGCACCAAGATGAGGCCAAAGTTGATTGCTAATGACTTTGAGTTTGAGTACTATTGGTATGACTATGACACTGGACCCTCGAAGACGAAGGAACAAAACAGCAAAACAGAGATTTGTAAAACATCATTATCTAAGTCTAATGAATGGCATGACAGACGCACCACTCAGCCCAATCCTGTGCCACTTCTTTGTGTTAAAACTAAAACAGTACAGTACATGTACACATCTGGCTGATCACAGAATGTCCATCATTACTTGACAGTGTCACATACTATACTGGGCGATGGACTCGAATCTCCCTTTCTTCTGCATACTCCAGTCTTGTTCAACTTCTTTCTAGTTTTGATTTGGTTCGAATCTAGAGACAGTCTGAGACAAAGTGAATATTGCTTACCATACATTTCTTTGTTCACAAATCATTATCTCATTTTACTCCATGAATTCTTGAGACGAGATCTACTGAAATGATTGTTTCTTGCTTCTCTTGGAAATTGGGAACAAATAAAAAAAATCAGAAATAAGAATTTTTGCTTCAAATGGGTGTCTCTGGTCTCATAATCCTCAATAAATAATTCAATTTGTAGTATTACTTGGAAAAAATGGTACCAAGACTACTCCCGATAGGCATCCACGTCAAATTAGGAATAGGAGGCTCGAGACATTACATGTATCATTAAAAGTCAAGAAATTCAAAAGACAGTAAAACAATGCCATGTCATTTTGTAAAAACGTTTATTAATTTTTTATTTTTTTTTTAACCAGCATCAACTTCAAATTTCTCACAGCATACACACATTAGTATGGGTCAAAGAATACTGGCTAAGACAATTCTCATCAATTGGTTACAATGGGACATCAATCGGCTATGTGGGTGGATGAAAACTGCTGCGATTGGGGTTATCAGATTAACTTCTCCTATTTTTTACCTTATTCTATCAAACTTTTACATAATAGTAATGTGTACCAACACACTGTTTTTTGGATCAAACAAACAATGAGACTAGAAATCACACACAAACTGCACAATTTAATGTATAAATTGGAGAAATCATTTAGCACTACCACAATTGAATTACTCCATTAGCTGTCATTTCATTAAATTAGCTTTAAATTTACATTTTTTCAGGAAAAAAAAAACGAACTGATCTAATAGTCCGCTCTCCATGATGAAAAAATGAAAAAGAACAGTACAGAGACAAACCATTATGTTACAACATTAATATATATCCTTAACATTCAAAACAAAACAAAACAACTAAATCTGAATATAATTAAATCATTCCAAAAGGCCATTTGCCCTGTTGTGCCTACTGCTGCCCATGTAGTATGATTGAGAAAACAAAATGTACAAAGTAAACTTATGAACATCTCGAGTCTCTCGATCTCAGAAGCATTTAAAGACAACAGACAACGATAAAACTAAAAACAAAACAAGTGCAAGTGAATGTCTGCTGAAGAAAGAAATTGTCTAAGAGGGAGAGGAAAAAGAATCGAAAGGTTATATTTGAAATAAATTGAAAGTGTGGCAATGAACATTTCTCACTGGAATTAGAATTTGACAAGCCTCAAGAAGCATATTTAAAAGTAGGCATTTTTTATCAAGTTATAGTTATGGTCATTTACAGATTTATATATATCATTTACCCATGTTACATGACATTTTAGTAATTTCATGATATCGCCATATCAATGTCAAGGTATAAAAAAGTAGTGACAAAAATGATAAAAGGAGTCTAAATAATACAGAGAATGAGAGCAGCATATGATTCCAATACCCAAGTACTTTAGTTATAGGCAAATATGTTTCCACGCACACCAAAAAAACCCCCAAAAAACCCACAAAAAACCAGAGTGAGATTAAGATTCTAGTAAAAGCCATTCTATTTTAATATCCATGGCTTCAAAAACGAAGCAATAATGAAAATAACTACAGTGGAGTCCGCTTAAAATAAACCTGGCTTAATATAAATATTCAGTTTGTGTAAACTTTTTCAGCAGACCTAATCTTTTTCATTTTTCCCATTACTAACTAAAGTCAGGTTGACATAAACACAGCCCGCTTAAGATGACTATTGACTTTACAGCTATTGCAGGCATACATTCATATCACAGTGGTCCACTTCATGCAATGCATTACACCTACTAACAGTTAAGTGCTTTACATTGTAGGCCTATACATATTTTGTACATGTACAATGGAGCACTGATACTGATGTATCGAACAAGCTGGAACAATACAAAAAGAAAGTTCATTATTTCGGTCTCACATACATACATACAGTTTTGCCCATACACTCCTTTTACCTCATACGGATACACATGTTACCTTTGGCTTCTTTGTTCTGTAGGGGAGAGAATAGAAAGAAATATGTGTTTTTCTTCTGTCACTTAATTTAATTTAATTTAAAACAAAATTTAATGCATGCTTATCTGCTCTGACTGAAGTTTTCACTTTTAAAACTTTATCATTAAGTAGTGCACAGTGACTCCGCTTCACTTCAGGCAAGGCAAGTTCATTCCTCAATCGTTCCGCTATAGCGTAGCATGTACGTTGTGTACATAGCAACAAGCCTATATAGTGGGCTATCATAACATTCCAGACGAAAGCTGGCCATACGATACTAAACCAGAGCAAATGAGATTAAAGCAAGTCTAACAAAAGAGACACGGCTAGCTAACATGAGTGATAGGGGAAGCGCAGTGTTGGTGTATGAGTGAGTCAGAAGGAATTGGTTTAAAAAGAAAAGAAAAAAAAACCCCAATCACCCCCCCTCCACATGAACCTATACTACTATTAGTTTTTCTAGAAACCTTGCTTAATTTTAAAATAAATACTAGATCAGTTCCTAAGCAGATTATCTTCAGCGGACTCCACTATAAGTACAATAACCCCATTTCCCACTTAGCTGATATGTTATGATTAAGATAGATACAGCAATTTCTTTTTTTTATTTTAAATCATAGTATATCACAAGTAAGAATTAGACAAGAGCAATTTCAGTTTAATTTCCAAAGTATTCATGACATTAAGGACAAGGAAGGGACAGGAATGCTGTTATGCCAATATCATATTTTATGCTTCAAATTCATGACAATCTTGATTGAAAAAAAAACACACACAAAAAAACCCCAACAAAAAGCAATTCTTTCACTTTGAGAACCTGAAATACTACCAGTCATTTAACTAGTAGGCCTACATGTATCTTTTTGGAACACTTGGCAATATTATGTTTTCACAAAAGTTTCATCTTATATAACACTGAGTAAAAATCATAGACCTCTTACTCTATGACTTCAGTAATATTAATACTAATATCAATGACTAGGTCATCATGACATTAACTCTTTGATAACCAATGGTCAACACAACAGCATCAGCACAATTTAGCTTTCATTTCAATTCGCCTATATATTGGAATGAGCATATATCATCCCGATATATATGAGCAAATTGTAGTCACAGTCATATATCATGCAAATGCCAATGTATGGGCTTATGTTTGTCAAAGAATTAAATTGTACTCTGCTCATGCCAATATATTAATATTAGGTTCTGGTAGTCTCACAGTTGACAATTCAAAACATAAGTAACCAAGCTGGTTCATTACATTTTGAAAATGTCACCCATACCAGTTGCGTCAGGGCATGGATATCTAATTTTCAAACCATTTCACATCGTATATATATATTAACAATACTGCTACCCCTAGGCAGAGCCATGTATCTGACAAAATCAAGATTTTTAAAACTAGCTTGTTGCATTTTTGCGCTCATCTTATCCATGTTGAACTTGTGACAAAGACATGGTGAAAATATATATACATATATATAGTTGAAATAGCCATTTTTAAAATGGCAAACAGTGACAGTTCACAACCACTTTGTTAAATAATTCCCTCCACCTCTGCCCTATCTTGTAATACGCAAATACATCACTCTGCCTTGGAAAAGCAGAATATGAGACCTCATTCTATTATTAAATGGATCCTGTTCAATGGGTCATTCAGCACTCATAGTATAATTATTTTTCAGAAAGATAAAAAACCAACCCAACCACGCATAATAATAATGACAACCATGCTTATGACCATGAGGATCAGAAAATGGTGTCACTTGCACTTTCCCCAACCCAAGAAGTTCAAGCATTTCCCCTCAGGTAAAACAATTTTCCCAAAGCCCTAGCTTAAAACACTTATTTAGCTTGAAAGATCTTCCAGCAATGAATTGTCCATCTTATCTATATAAACTATATAGCCTACCAAATTAAAGAGCAGATATTTAGCTTTCTCATGACTGTAAATCAATAAAAACTGAAAATTCTAACCTATGTTTCATGGTCTTAGATGTACGGAAGAAAGCGTAGGTTTCAATAATGCCCATGCTAAAAACCATTGCCTACAATAGCATGTTCAATTCTGCCAGTGTTAATGTGTACAACATTAAAAATGACACAGCACGAATCATTTTACTTACCATTGCCACAACAAAGCTAAATTATAAATTTTGTTCAAACTATTCATGAAATTTTATTTTATCAGGCTTTTACCGTACAAATTCTCAAACCTAAAGAATGCACTGAACAGATGACATATTTGATGAAAATAATCCAATCTCAGCCCATTTTTACTACATCCAAACAACACATAGCTGATATAGAATGCTACCACCTTATCCTTTATTCGACAGCAAGAAAGATAAATCATGGCACTACATTTGATCTCTCACAAAAAGGACAAGACAATTCCATCATACAAGAAACCACATGACTGATATAAATAAATCAATTATCATCTTGAACAATTCTAAAATAAAATTTCCATTAATATTTTTAATTTGTAAACATATGGTTGGAAGTTGAAGCTATCTACATGAGGAAAGTCTGGATATTTGAAATCCTATGACAACCTGGGTTTGAAAATTTACAGGTCAGTGTGCAGGGATCTGGGATTTTCTTTTCTAAGTTGTTGGGGAATGAAAGCAAACTGAACTGAGGAAGCAGTCTGGCCCTTATATCCCAGTACAAAGAACAGCCTATAACATTGTATACAATTAATATGATGTATCACATACCAGTACTATGTAAGTTTATTTTGTTGAACTCTTTTTATAGTAATAAAAATCTCAAGATGCTCTCTTAAAATTATGACCCAGAAAATAAATGAGGAAAAGATAAAACAGATAAAAAATATTTTCTTTATATATATATAATTCAGTTGCCCAAACTAGCCAGCTACAAAGTTGAAAGTAAAAATATAACAAAATCATTAATTATTTAATTTCTTCCCAAACAAAAAGTGACAGAAAGCAAAGCCAAATCTATTCAATTGAAAAATAAACACAATTACCTGAAATAATAAACCCATTTGTTTTGTTAATTGAGAGAATATTAGAATGAGACAATGATACAATCAAAAGTACAGTCGACGCCGGCTAAGTGCACGCTGCACAAGTGCACGCTTCGACCAAGTGCATGCTTTCCTGTTCTGACTGAATTTTCCCTATATAAAACTCTATCATTAAGTACACAGTTGCTCGGCCTCACTTCGGCTAAGTGAGAGCTCACATTTCCCCACTTGAAGCGTATTGATAATAAATAATATATCTTAAGGCATGGCACACCTTTCATGACACGAGAGGCCGAGCACTGGCCGTATGATTCCATATTAGGTGCGAAATTGATCAAAGACCATGTAACAAAAGAGACACAAACCATGTTTCACACCAAAGTGCCACAAAAACAAAGACTCCGTTCGACCGGCTAGTTTTCCCGACGACCATTGACTTAATCATGTGGCAGTAACATGAGGCCCAGGCAGGTAGCGTAGATTTAGTGCCCAGATAGCCCTCATTTACATAATCATTTCAGTGTGGTGCGGCCATATAGTGAAAGTGAAGATGCAATTTCCCCTCCCCCCCCCCTTCCTGTCTTAAAATGGGTCAGCTCTGTTTGATTGACTTCAAGCATGGCGTGAGACTGGGCGGGGCTAGCACGGTGTCAAGGTGCAGAAGCATAATATATCCGGGTTGCCAGATCCTAAACTTTTTATTTCCTGAACTTTTCAATCCCGATCTTGTTCAAGACTGTCAGAGTCAGAGGTCAAGCCAGACGGAATGATCAGACTCTTGTTTAAAATTTGCATAGACTATAAATATAGTCTCTAAATGTGCCACCTCCATTATCACTTTCCACCACCAACCTTCAACAAAGCCAGTAATTTTAAAAAAGAGAATAAAAGCTTAAATTTAAAGTTCAAACTGCACCAAATATTCACCACAGCAGAAGTGAGTCTTCTGACGAAAAGGCAATGACTCTCAAAATACTACATTATCTCACAGAACATTTATACTTTAAACCTAAAGAGGAACTTGTACCTATCTGTCATTCTGAAACATTTACCTTTCAATGAATTAAGCCTCCAAAAGATTAAATGTTGATTATCTTTCTTAGTTATTCATTTTTCAACATTGAAAGTTTATATCAAGTCACTACATTTACCATTAACTACAAATTATGCAATCAGGATAAGACTGTTCATTTCCAAGTCTATCATTTTTATACATTTACTACACAATTATTGAGTTGTTTAAGCAAGATTAAGATTAGAATGTATATTTAACTCTTTTATCAGCATGTTCAATTTTAGATTCTCATGAAATGCTATTTTCTCCCCATTTTTCATGCCCTTGTAAAGCACTTAGAGCTTGGTTAAAACTAGGACTGAGCGCTATAGATACTATACTATTATTATTACTATTATTATTATTATCATAATCATTGACTATAATTATCAACTTGAATGATCTGCTTTAACTTCAGATCTGCAAGTGAAAAAGTGGATCACCACAGCTTCTTCAAAACATTTTCTATTATGATCATTATTATTAAGCCATCCACATTTAATAGAGATTTAAAAATGACAAATCTGGGTGAAAAAAAAAAAAAAGCAATCTTTATCACAAAAACTGCAACATTTCCAAAATTCTTCCTCATTATAGTGAATTACGCTCAAATAAATATAACATAAATCAAAATCTTAACCCTGAGCTCACATTATCATTATCCAGGACTACAATTAGATTCACATATATGCATGTATACAAGAGGAAACCTACAAGATGAATATGCCTTTTCAACCATTCCCATTTCTGCCTCTCTATAATGACAATAAGAGCAATGGAAAAAAAGACACCTTAAATAATGTTGTATACCAAAAGTCTATTAATTGATATGGATAGAAAAGAGGATGTGGTGTATTTTTTACTGAATGACTCAACACAATTCCAAAGTGTGTTAATAAATATAAACATACGTAAAGCATGAAGTAGGCCTAGGGAAGAGTTGACAATATTTTTCATCAATGAAACCAGTATTTACATGTTCAATTGGCTTCTGTTATTCTTACCTATATACCTAAATACTTCTGACAGTTTCAAGTCGAACAGGCATCAAGCCCCTTCCAAAACCCCTCGGGCAGAAAAAGAAAATGAAATCAAACATGTTCCACCAGCCCTGTTAATATTTAATATTACTTATAGTAAAACTTCTGAAATTTCAAGGATATGAATGTCTTCAGGATCAAAAAATATTATGTGAAATGGCTGAATTATATTTTTATAGAAATAGAAAGTTTCTACTCTTTATCTTTGACACCATTCATCTCTTCCTGAATTGAAGAATTATAAACATTAAAACGTTAAACAAAAACAGTCCCTCTCCCTGCTCCAGACCAAAAATGCCTGAACTTGAATGAAAAAAAAAATCAAGGAGAAGAAAAAGTCGTATGCAAAATCATTACAGGTATGTTTCATCAAACTACAGACTGGAAAAAAAGTGAAGAGGTGAAAAACAAAATTGAAAATTTGATCCTGCAGAAACTTAAGTGAGAATGAAACGACAATGTCAAAACAAGTTTAACTAATGTACTAATGAAGAAAACAAGAAGGATAAATAACAACCCAAATTGAAGTGATCAACAGTATTCGATAAGCTGTCTTAATGTTATTATAATTAAACAAGCAAAACCAAACAAAAATCCAAAATAAATATATGTCAACCAAATTCCTGCAAGCATACGGGCAAACAGTTTTTAAAAATCAATTACAACTCAAACTATACTACTGTAAAACAAATGTAGCGTGCATCCGACAAATGGACATATGGCATTTAATTTCAATTGCAAACACACACACACACACACAAATAAAATCATGAAACATTTAAACATTAGAAAGGAAGACAATGAAAACAAAACAAAACGGTATTCTTTTAAGAGGAAAGGAAGAAAAGATCATCCAAAACTATGTCAAAAATAGTAATGTAACTTAGAAGAAACAAGAGCCCATAAAAAAAATAATGTACAACGATAGAGGAAAACATACAATATGATATACAATGTAATATTATAAAACAGTTATATTTTAATTCATATCTGCTAAACATAACGAGATAAGATATCAGATATCACATTTAGTGGATGATTAAGTAACACGACTGAGGTGAAAATATAACGAATGAACAACATGAGAAAGAAAACAGAAAATCTGAGCATACTATCTTTGACAAAAACTACAATTATGTTTCAATCTTATAATAAACCCTGTTCCCAAATAAAGACATTTGCTCAACTCCCTTAATTAAACATGCAGAATCTGAAGGTCTTCATGGAGGAAAAGACAAGAACACAGTAAAACACATAAAAAAAAAATTAAAAACCCAACAAAAACAAAAACCTCCAAACAAATCAAATTAATTTCCTTTACATCAGGATTCAAGACCATTTGGGGAAAATGTAACGTTTATTCATGAAGATGTCAGCAAAAAGAGATGTCAGCACCGGAGTTAAAAGTAATCAATGAAGAGCCGTCCCAAGATGAGCCAATCTGGACTGTACAACGAGTATCATATTCAATGCTTTAAAAAGTAAAGATTAATCATATAAAACGCATTAAATGGAAAGAAGTGAGATGAGGCAAAAGTGAAAAAAATACAGAACAGTAAAAACATCAAACCTATACAATATTCACAAAGTTTAATTAAATAAACTTTTTACAACAAAAGATATAAATTCATATCATTTTTTCTGTTCAACATAACCTTACAATCAAGAGGCAAAAGTAATATTACCTTTGTGTTTGTCAAGAGAGTCTTTCTCTAAAGAACTCTTTAGATCATACAGCTGAAATTATATTTAAATCCCGACTTCAATGGGATTTCTTATTTTAATGCCAATTCATTTATGTTTGTTTCTAATTACAAACTTTCGTAATAACCAATATGCTTTTCTTTACACTCCATCTTATATACACTATCTACATAGCTATTAAGGAAAAAAAGCAAAACAAAAAGAAACCCCAAGAAAAACAAAAAACCAACAAGAAAAAAAATATAAAAAAAATAAATAAATAAACCTAACGCCCTTATTCAAACTCAAAATAAAAGATCGCGCCTTTAACTTTTGTAGTATTGGATGTAACTTCAAAACATAAATGTGATGACCTTTTGAATATTTCAATAAGAATCATACAAAGGGACCACTTTTCTAATTGTTTTCTCTTTCATTTTTTTTCGTTATTTCAAATGTTTCCAGGTAATTACAAATCTAACAACAAATTTAAATGATGGTATGAACCGAGCATATCCCTAATTTTACATCTGTCCATTTTGATCTTTTCTCACTTCAGGGTCAAGATATTATTTCTTAACCATAACTTATTTTACAGTGATGTATATATAAAAAAGATTTATAGTTGAAAGTTTTCTTACAAAAGTGGTTCAGAAAATAACAATAAAACAATAATAAATGTACCTCTATCTGTGCTAAAAATTCATAAGTGACCTGAATATAGGTAAATATGAAATCTTGAGAGAAAGTGATTTCAATGTCATGTGATAAAAAAAAAAGTGTGACGAATGCATAAGGATAAAATAAAGTGAAATTCTCGTCATTAACCATTTAATCTTTGTTTTAATATGCTTACATGTAGGACACTAAAATGTTCCTATGGATTTAAAATTAAAAGAAGAGGAAACAATTATGCCATAAAGTCAGTCTTTGAAAAAAAGAAAAAGCAAACTATTGACAATGTCATCTTTACATATTGGCCAATTTACACTCACCACTGAATACCATTGTTCTGTAAATAAAACCAGTTTGACAACTGCAAGCATTTGTAATGCTGCCTCGCCGACAGCAAGGACATCTGATGAAATCTACAACTCAACTCACAAACTTAAAGACTGCCTTCGTTCCAACTGCTGTTCTGAATAGCTACGCCTGTCCTCCACATCAAAGTCTAATACCATAAGTTTTGTCTCTTCTGTTCCATTACGACTCCCAACTGCACAAACAAGACGAGTGTTTGAGCATCGGAGACGCCAAACCACCCCACCACTTCCGCCGCTATCCAGGGTGACAAGGTTGCGAAGAAATTCACCCGTTTTTAGGTCCCATATTTTCACTGTCCCATCATCAGAAGATGTGATAACAAACTTTTTGCTAAACTGGAGGCATGTTACAGCACTTTGATGCTTGTTTGGTCCTGCAAGAAATAAAGGTTTAATGAAATTATATTATATTCTGCGATGAAATATCAAAGAATGCAAATTGAGTAGGTATGATATTTATACTTCTTACATATTAAAAAAAAAATATATATATATACTATATTTGTCCCTCAAAACACGTTTGTGACCAGGAATCGAGTTAGAATCAACATTCGATTACTTGTCTCACATATTTTCTCCTCTGTAAAAATCTAAGGAA